>PVKN010007966.1:0-25799 GCA_004027915.1 Capromys pilorides
ATGAGTCATGATCCACTAGGATTATGTGTTACAATTGGTTCCTCCCTGGAGCATGACCTGGGCCTGCCTAGGATATGATTGGCTCCTCCCTAGAGCGGGATCAGGGGCCCATCCTGGGGTATGATTGGTTCCACCCTAGGGCACAGTGGGCCCACGTCAGAGTGACTGAGCACAAAGAGACTTTTTAAAGGGCTGTTACTCTCTGCTCCAGTGAGTTGTTGTTCTGCTGCCATGAACTGGATGCCCTCTGCCCTGTTCCACTCAGCCTTGGGCCAGCCGAATATGGACTGCAACCTCCAGCAACTGTGAGCTAAATAAATCTTTCCTTCCTTCATTTTGAATGTCGGATATTTGTCCCAGCAACGAGTGAAAGTAACTAAGACAACCCTGTACCTCACTAGTCCCATTCAATCCAGATTAGAACACTAATGGTTATGCTTGAGGTTGTTTTTTCTCTTGTCCCAGCACTGTTTCGAAGAACTAGATATCCACCAGATAAGGAGGAATTGTCTCTGAGGCCACATGGGCCACTGCTACTGTCATCCTACCAAGGGTAATGGTGGACACTTGTCAAGGCCTTGGCTACCTCTTAGAGCATGCACCTGGAAAGATCATAAACAGGTCATATGGAAGAGAGGTAGCCCCTATGCTGTGGACATATTCACTACACATATCAGCTGAAAGTGAGATTACTGCGGAAGACGTGTTTGCATTGCAGAAGGCTGTATCTATTGTATCCATCACTGAACAATGCTACTGTTTACTAGTGATGAATAAGGAGAAAACCAAGTCCAAGTCCCAGCCCTTCCTACGTGACCTATCCTGATCTCTCCAAAGGATGAGTAACTGCTTTCGAATACCTGTGAAATGGCAGTACAAAATCAATATGTGGACCTGCGAGAAAACAGGTGCTTCTACCATCCTCTGCTTTCTTTTCTTCTCTTATTCTCACCTTCATTTAGAGGTCAGCAGCTCAAATTTGTCCTGTTGAATGGATCTATTTCTTTCCATCTTCTGCGCTATCTGTTCTCCCCCAACAAATGGCTTCACCATCCAGTAACACAATCCAGACAAGGCATCCTCCTTTGCTTTGGTAACAACTTTATTGAGGTACAATTCATATGTGGTACAGTTAAACTCTTTCAATTATACGATTCTATGGTATTTCAAGTACTGACCAAGTTGTGTTACCTATATCGTCATCTAAGTCCAAAATATTTGCATAGACCCCAAAAGAAACTCAACACCCCTAGTAGTCATTTTGAATTGACCTCTGCCCGCATCGCTTGACAAGTATCAATCTGCTTTCTGCCTCTACAGGATTGACTATTCTGAATACTGCATATAAACAGAATTATGCAACATGGGGCTTTTTGTGTCTGGCATCTCTGATTTAGCTGTAAGATTTTTAATGTTCATATATGGTGTAATATGCAACTACAATTCATTTCTTATTTTTATGGCTGACTAATATTCCATTGTATGAGTATAAATTTTGTTTACTTCTTCATCAGTTAATGGGCATTTGGATTGTTTCCACCTTGTGGCTATTGTAAATACTGCTGATATGAACATTTGTGTACATGCTTTGGTTTAAACATGTGTAAATTATCTTAGGTATATGCCTAGGGGAGGAATTGCAGGGTCATTTGGTAATTCTGTTAGACTTACTGAAGAAGCACTAAACTATTTTCTAAGGTAGCTGCAAGATTTGACATTTCTGCCAGCAATGTATGATGGGAACTTCAATTTCTCTGTATCTCAGCCAACACTTGTTATTTTCCATTTTAAAAAATTACGTCTATCCTGGTGGGTGTGAAGAAGTACCTCATTGTGGTTTTGATTTGCATTTCCCTAATGACTAATTGTGTTGAACATCTTTTCAAGTGCTTGCTGCCCATTTGTATGTCTTCTTCGGAGAAGATTTTTTTTTTCCTGAAATTCCTTCTGTATTTTCTGATTTTTCTCCTAGCATTCTTTGTGTCCTGTTTCTTCTTGTCCTTCTCAACCTAGCTCATGGGTTCTTTCTGCTATGCCCATTACTCCAATTTGATCTTTCTTATGGTTGTCCTCTGTAGTGTTTTCTTCCCAATAAACACACTATCTTTGGGTGATCTCATCTGCCCCATGGCTCCATCTCTGTCTCCACGCTGGCAACACCCAATCATCATCTTCAGCCCAGATCTCTTTCCTGGGCTCCAAGCCCATATATCCAGTTGCCTCCCAGATGGCTTTGCTTGGGTGTCTCTCAGCACATCACATACTCAGCATGCCCGGACAGTGCTTCCTTTACTCCCACAAGTGCAGAACTACCTACTCAGTCACAGAAGCCCCAGCCCCCGGCATCTTCTTTGGGTCCTCATGCCATATTTCTTAGTTTTGTTAGCTTTTTGAGACAGGGTCTTGCTATATAGTTGAGCCTGGCCTCAAATCCATACTCCTCCTGTCTCAGTCTCTGGAGACATGGGATTACAGGTATGAGCTACCACACTTAACTTCTCATTCAATATTTCTAAGCAGTCACATTGACCTATAGCTTCTGCACTGAATATTTACAAATAGACTATAAGCCCAGCAAAGGGCTCATGTTCTATTATGTAAAGTTTATTACTTTATATAATAAAATACTCAAGCAGAGAATACTGAAATTATTTTCAGTTCCTGTAAGTAATTCACTTGCATGGACTCTACCTCCAAGATCAGGTGTGAAAGGTAAGGAACTTCTTCCTGAGTTCAGTTTCACTTCACTTCCTTGGTCCATACCCTCATTATTTCCCACCTAGACTATGAGAATAGTCTCCTAGTTGGCCTTTCAGCTTCCTGTTCCCCAGTGTCCACTAGAATAACATATGTGTGTGTGTGCGTGTGTGTGTGTATGAGAGAGAGAGAGAGAGAGAGAGAGAGAGAGAGAGAGAGAGAGAGAGAGATTTACAAAGTAGGTTTACAGTGGAATGCAACAGGCCCACCTGCACACCAGAAAGCTGAATGACTCAGTCAAGGGTGCAAGCAAGGCCTGGAGCTCACTGCAGAGTCCTGCTGGAGTTTGTGCCAGGAAGCCAGAAAGTCAGAAAGCTAAACAGTCTGTGTTGGAAGGCTGAAGCATCTGAGCTGGAAGCCTGGAGATGAATGTGCAAAGGCGATGGTGAAAACTTGAGTTCTCCCAAAGAAGCAGAAGTGAGACTTCCTTCTCTGCCTTTCTATTCCATTCAGGCTACAAGCTGATGGGTTGGGGTCATTCACACCCAGGCTTTCCCTCTCAGTCCATCATTCAGTCACACTCAGAACTATCCTAAACTCAGTATGTTTATTCAAGTTGACACAATGGTTAACTATCACAGTAACCTTCCAAAAAACACAGCTCATTGTGTCATACTAATCTTTAAAATTCAATGATTCTTTTTTGATCATAGATACAGACTAAAATAGAAATTCCTAGGTGAGTACGGAATATACTTCATATGCAGTTCACATCTATTCTTCTAGACACCATTCTTATCTTTCCAGCCACTTTAAACTACCTGCCAGGCTAAGAACATGCTAGACATTTCACCCCCCCACCAACTCTTTGCTCATGTTTATACTGTCTGTCTAGAATAAGCCAGCCTTTATCGCTTCTCTTGCAGCCCCACTCTGAAATGCCGACAAACCTTTTTCCAAGATCCCATAAAAATGTAATCTTTCTGGGACTGTTTGAGTTTTCTGGACAGAGGTCTTCATTGAATTCCATTTAGTTCAGCCACCATGGACTCAGTTCCTGTTAAACGACATGCAATGTTAGGCTGGGGTACCGTTGTGATCAAACACACAGATCTCCCCCTGAAGGAGCTCTGAGTACACCAGGGGAGGCCAAGTTAAGAAAAAATTACAGTTGTTTAGAAAATACAATTGTGTCAGTGTTGTGATAGAGGATTGCAGATAGGGTAATTGGAACACCTAGCAAGAGATCCACAAACTTGCTAGAGGGGTCAGAAAATAAGTACAATGAGATGAAATGTGACTCTCTGAAAAGCAATTGCCTTATGGGTAGAAGATGCAAAAGGAAATGGATGAAGAAGGAAAATCCTGAGTTCAAATTGCAGCAACTCAGTTTGGGCAATCAGCTGGAGGTGAAGATGTTGAGGAGGCAGCTGGTGTGACTGTAGAGCTAGACTGCCAATTTGATTGGCTTTTGAATCTGCAGCTCGTTTTTGGATATGTCTGGTTAGGTTAGAGAAGGGTGGACTTGGTATCACTGTCTGCTCCCTCACCCTTTCCTTTCTGGCACTGTTTCCCTGCTTTACTTCCACACTACTGGGACATAAGCAGTTCTGTCTCCCCATGCCCTTCTGCCATGGCATTTCTGCTTTGGAGCTGGTGACCATGGCCTGAGTCTGCTGAAACTGTGAGCTAAGTGAAACCTCTTCTCCTATACATTGCAGGTGCCAGACGCTGAGTCTGGTCCTGTAGGACTAGGGTCTGCTGCTCAGGAAAGAGTTGTGAGCTGCCATGCAGCCATGGTGCCAGGAGCAGGGTGGAGTGGGGGCCTCAGGAGCAAGTGGAGGGAAAGCAGAGAGGAGGGCTGGCTGTGCTTGGCCTGCCTGCCCACCTGACTGGAGCCTCTTCTTCCCTCTCTTTTGTGCAGCTCAGCCACTAGGCTGAGTACCACTGAGCGGCAGAGCCCAGTGCTTGTTCCTCATGGCAGCGCATGTCCATCTCCAAAGTCCTTTACTTACTGCCTGGAATGGAGTTGGCCTTTGATATCCATCTGTTTAATTCATCATTGTCACTGAGGTGAACTGAGCTGGGATGTGTGACAAGTGACTTCAGCTGTGGGACAAAAGGGCTGGAAACTAGTGCTCCGATGACATCAGTAGCTGTTTGGGCTGATGCTATTAAGGATCCCTGAACCTGTGAGATGGGACACAGAATAGGTATCAGGGAAAGAGCTCAAAGGAGAAGAGGAATCAGGACACAGAGTTTGAGCAGGGCATGATGGTAGCACATATCCCAGCCCTCTGGGAGGCAGAGGCAGGAGGGTCACAAGTTCAAGCCCATCCTGGGCAAACTAGCAAGTTAGTGAGACTGTCTCAAAATAAAAGTGTTTAAAAAAGGACTGGGGATGTAGCTCAATGTGATAGCCTGAGGTTCAATCCCCAATACTGAGAAGAGAAAGGAAGAAGCTTTTCTTTGTAAACTTTTGCAGAACTATAGATTTAGCTGAGTGGTAGATCCCTTATCTAGCAAGTGGTAAAGCCCCGGGTTCTAGTCCTCAGCACCAAAAGAGCTTTCAAATAAATAAATTCTTTAAAAATAAGTAACAGTTTTGTAAACAGGGCTTGTGTAACTCAGTATTAGTCTACTTGTTTAGCATGTATATCCCCAGTACAGCAAAAAAAAAAAAAAAAAGTTTGCAAACTATTCAGGTCAGTACAGCTGTTTTACCATGAAGCTCATGTTGGAATCACCTCCTGTGGCAATCAAAGCAGGCACAGATGAGAACGCGTTTCTGGAAAAGTGAGACCACATGGGTGTGGACCACGCTACATTTATCTCACTCAGAGCCACTAGTGTACTGAAGTCAGGCAAGCAGCAGGTGTGCAATGAGGCTGAGGAGCCAGGCTGCCAGTACTGCTGCAGTTACCATTTGACAGCTGCCCAAGGAGATGAGCCAGATATCATCTCGGAGGCTTGTGCCCAACCTGCTGGACCATGGGCATTCACAAACGGAGACTCTGGGAAGCAAATGGCTTTTGCACCAGCTAGACAACATCTGGTGAAGACCAAATAGCTTCTCACTTGGCCGGATACTTCCAGGGATAGCTTCTTCTTGTAGTTAATATTGTGCTATATTGGTCCAGTGACATAGCCCAGTGGAATAAGTGCCTGCTTTGGCAAGCTCAGGAATTAAAGTTCGATCCCTAGCATCACATGTGGCACCGACCCTGCACCCAAGCATGCTAAGCCAAACACCATCTGCCATGGTGGTGCACACCTGTAATCCCAGTGCCAAGAAGGCTGCAAACAGGAGGATCACTACGAGTCTGAGCTGCATAGTGAGACCCTGTACCAAACATTAAGCTATCTTAGCTTAGTGTCACATTTTATCTATTTTCCTATCCTTCACACAACCATCAATACACCTCATTTTGATTAATTTCAAAGCAAGCTGAAGATTTGAGTACACTTTACTCAGAAGCAATTTAACATTCTATCATTATGCAAAGTACTATAGTTGCTTATTGTTCTTGAAGGTAAAGCTTACACCCTGGAAATGTGCGAATCTGAAATGTACCATTTGCTGAGTGTAATGTTTAATGAGCACGCACACCTGTGTACTCTCTGCTTGTCACAGTGAACAACTGAAGTTCCTCCTGCTCCTGCTCTTCTTGGCATGCTCACCTGCTGGCTGTATTCTTAGATCACCGGATTGAGGAGCTAATACTTTTTCAGTGGTTGCTAAGGCGACATTCATAAATGCAGTGCACAGTAGAGTTGGGGGGGGAGCTAATGAGCATGGCTGAGCAGAAGAGCATTTGAAATGCTACACAGTACACAATTTCCTTTGGGGTAGGAGGAAAGAACGCTCAGCTGCCCAAATCCTCAGGAAGTGTGGCAAATGTCAGAGGTCAGAAACAGGAGAGGAAGGGGCCTGGAGGTAATCAGGATGCAATCAAGGATCTGGACTAACCGTTTTTCATTCCCATGCCACTAAATCTAGAATGAGAATATAGTTTCAACTAGCAGAGGATAAATTGACCTAGGGCTCTCTATGGGAAAAGCAGGGATAGGCAACAAGCCTAGGTCTAGGGTAAGTTCCCTGTCCTGGCGAGGTTTCCTGGAGGCAGTTATGCAGCCTGGGAATACTCAAGACTCTGTGAAGTCCTTGTCACCCACTGTCCCACTGCTACTTATCCAAAGTTGTGCTCTCACTGATCAATCTCACTGCTCTAGTAAGGGGCCTATTGCCAAGTGTAGTCTTTTAAATGTCCTAAATGTGAGTTTTTCACCAAGTCCAAAATTCCTCCCCACCTGGCCTAAAGGATTCATGGAGCTTTGATGCCTGGAGTGTTGCACAAGGGTTCTATCTTGGAAAAAAAAAACAACCCTGCAGGCTGCAATGTGTCTAAGGCTTTATATAGCAAGCCCAGCACTCCCTTCTCTCTTCAGATTCATCATGTTTCAAGCCACACAGATGATGCCCCCACCCAGGCTACCTATTTTTAGCAATGGTGCACTCACAGCCTAAGCTAACCAAGTGGGTCAGATGCCACAGCCAAGGGCAGGGAACCTCTCCTCTAGGGTGGCCACTGACCCACAAACCAAATGTCAAGTGTAGGTCATACTTAGTTATCAAAAGCCACTTCTGTGGGCAGTGACTAGTTTTTCAAGGGAAGGTGCTGCTGAAGATGTTTTTACCTATAGGATCTGACTCACATTAGATCCTTTAAAAGTGACCGCAGTATTTGAATCAACAAACATGCTTCCAAAATATGCTTCATTCCTTCTACTGGCTATTTAAGAGAGAGCAAGGGCATATAAGAGAAAGAGAATAGGGGCATGGAATGAGAAACAGGTAAGAAGGAAAGTAAGACAGAAGCTGATGGGTAAAGGTTGGGGGAACAAGAAAGATAGTTCTTTCGAGAAAGAAGGTTCGAGAAAGCAAGAAAACAAGATGGCCGACAGAAGAGTAAATGTGTATAAAAGAGAAATTATAAATGCAAAAAGAAAGAGAAAAAACCCACAAAATCAGAGTATCAGCCAGAGAAACACCCTAATTTTGGTAACAGGGAAACTGAGGCCCAGAGAGGTAATGTGATTTGACCAAAATTTTTGTGTGTCTAGTACATAAGCTGAGGTTAAAAGCCAGGGCCAGAGAATTCTAGGCTATGAATGTGATCACCATAGAAGAGGTAACCTACATTCCAGCTTTTCTGGGTAAATCCAGATATCATTTGTTCTGGCCCAAAGTAACAGAGTGAATATGAATTTGGGGAGCAAAGCAGATAGCCCTAGAACCCATCAGGCCAAGTCCAGGAAACAGAATCACAGCATAATCGAAACCAGAAGCCTCTGATGGGTGCCTGGGAGGAGCTCACTGGAGTCACCAGGTTCACCAAAGCAAATGGTCAGAGCCCCCTGAGGTGTCCGTGATGCCCTTAGCTACACTGAGGAAGCCACAGCACGGGCCACACAGCTACTCCTCCTGAGAGCACATCTGTCTGCCACTCCCAGTTTGCACAGAGGTGGAACCGGAATACACCAGAGGCTCCTGGAGAACCAGAGGCAAGGTGGGGGGACGTCTCCTGCACCCAGCTGACCCCTGGCCCACTGTGGACAAGCACCCACTGTGCCAGCTCTGGACTAGGAGAGCGATGCAGGCCAGCTTCACGTTTTCCTTCCTGTCAAGTTCCTCTAAGCCTAACAGCTCCAGAAAGTGCTTTGCTCTTGTTCCCAGATTCCTGGAAATTCACTAAAAAAGCCACCTAACCTGCCCATCTCCTACAGATTGCAAAACTTCAGACTCAATTTTGCCAAGTTTGGCCATAATTAAGCACTTAAGCAGAAGTTGCCAAAGCCTGTCATGTGCCTCTATATCCATGTGCAGAATATGCTTTTGATCCACAGGTCTTATATAGAAAAGCTGATGAAAATGAAATTTCTTAAAAAGCCTGCTTCTAAGGAGCATTTATCTTCTTCAGGGGCAAATATGGATTTGATTCCCACTGGGCGTCCTCAAACTACATAAGCAAGTTTCCTCTGCCTTGTATCGTTATGGTCTAAAAACCCTTTGAATCTTCAGTTAGTTCATTCCCAACAGCTGGGCCTCCAAAGGGACAATGTGGGACACTGTGGTGAATGTGTGTTCAAATGTCCCAAGAAATGCTGCAAATAATGGCCCTCACTGGTAGAAATGTCTGAGTCCAAGTTGTATATACTCTGGCTCACAACAAATGCTCAATAAATATTTGCTGAGTGATGTTTCCAGCTTCTTTGATATGAATTAGCTAACATTTTTCTAAAGCCCAAACAAAACAGTGACTTGTCTATGAGCACACAACTTGGCGGTAACAGAGCTGCCACTAGATCTTTGGTTGTCCACACAAACAAGGAGCTTAAAAGAACAAGATTCTCCCAGAATCCCAGTCACTTACAACTGCCAAAGTGATCTCCTTGCCCTGAGTAGTGGCAGACAAACGTAGCCCCAGCTATGTGGGAGACTATGGCAAGAAGCTCATCTGAGTCGAGGTGTCAGGCCAGCCTGGGCATCCTAGCGAGATCTTGTCTCTAAAATTAAAATTAAAATCAGTTAGTTAATTATCTCCTTGCACCTGGCACCCCATGATAAGCTGAAATACACTTACTTACAAGCGGTACTCACTGATACAGCACAAAATCCTTTGTACGGATTTGAGTACAGTGAAAGTAGCTTTTCCAAAAGCCTGCTTCCTTCGATAGTTCACCACGTGACGCACGCTACACTCACCTTTGCCATTGCCCTCCTCTGGATCTAGCAAAAGCCCTGTGACAGGGCGTGCCTGTGGGTGCGGGCCAATTCTGGGCTCCTTTGCTTTTTCCTGGGAGTATTAGAGTGTGGTGACTCTTTTGGCAGTTACCCAGCACTACCCACACTTATTTAATTTGTGCTCAGCTCAGAAGCCTGGGGTCATTTTCATAGGAACTGTCAAACCCTGTCCCCTTCATCTGGTCTTTGTACAACTAAACACTTATGAATTCTGAAGACCACTTTTGTGTGTCTCATTAAGCCCTCCTTCTTGAGGTGAAATGTTACTCTATGCTGGGCTAGAAAGCATAGTTCTCAGTGTTAAGCCAAGCACATCAGTTTCTTTTCTACTTCATATATTGCAACCTAGACAAAATTTAAAGAGGGGTCAATTCTATAAACTTCTTAACTTGATGGTCTAGACAGCAGTATGTGTATGCTGTGGAGACCTATGTGCCAGGCAGGAAGAGTCTTATATCCATTAGCTCTTTCCCTCCAATAGAGATAGTATTATTTATTATTGTTGCTGTCACTGTTTTTGCAGTATTGACAATTGAAACTAGGGAGGAGCACTGAACTATATCTCCAGCCCATTTCATTTTATTTTGGGACAGGGTGTTTGTTATATGTTCTATCTAGATGTCCCCCAGAGCCTCCTGTGCTCAGAGGCAGGGCGTTTGGAAGATCATTGAATCATGGGGGTCAGATAGCTAAATGTAGTACAAGATGTATGGCTTGGCTGAAACATGCAGGCTACTGGGAAATGAGATGATAAGGTGAATCTCCTTCCCTGGCTTCTCTCTCTTTCTCTTTTTGTCTCTGTCTCTGTCTCTGTCTCTCTCCCTCCCTCCCTCCCTCCTTCCCTCCCTCCCTCTCTCCTTCAGGACATGAGCAGCTTCTCCCCCACAAGGTCCTTCTGCCATGCTGTCCTGTCTTGGAGCCAACAGCCTGTGGACTGAAGACATGAGCCAAAATAAGCCTCTCTTCCTGTATTTACATTGTGGGGAGCTGATAGTGTCCCAGTGATAGAAAGTGACTAAGGCAGCAGCTTTGTTATGTTACTAGGCTAGACTCAAACTTTTGATCTTCCTGCTTCAGCATTCTGAGTAGCTGGGATGACAGCTGTGTGTCTGCCTAGAGACTTAGAGGTACTATTATCAGCCTTTGGGTATGGACAATGAAATGCAGGCTTAAGAGAGGCCACTGTGATTAAGAGGCCGAGACAGGAATTGAATCTATCTCTAATTCCAAGGCCACGTTCTTTCCTCTACACTAGTGGTTCTTAATGTTGGCTACGCATTAGAATCACCTGGGGAGCTTTAAAGCATCCCAACACCCCAGATCCCATCCCAGGCCATTTAGAGCACAGTCTCTAGAGGTGAGGCCTGGGTATGAACAGGTTTTAAAAGCTCCCTGGGTGATTCTAATATACAGCAATAAAAGCACTACTTGATACCATGCTGTTGACTGGGTACATTAGCCTGGCATGCATATCAGTGTGATTGTTAGGCTGCTGTATTTTGAGCACTGGTTGTAAAAAGAAAGACCGACATTATTTAAGGCAGTAGCATCAAGCAGATTGTGATGGAGCAACCCCAGCCTGCTGCTCACTGGTCTGTTGTGGCAGCTGAGGGTAAGCTACTCAACTCCATTCTAACTTCTGCCCCTTGAGGTTCCAGTTCATTGCCCTGAATCACATGCTTTTCTTCTGATTATCTTCGTTGCTACAAAACAGGCTGGGCCTGTCTACTGGGTGAACAGACTACTACAGCTAGGCCCTTAACACTCCTACCTGTGCTGTTTTGACTTATTATCACAAAAGTCTTGGGGGTGTTCCTTCTGAGCAGGCTGTACAAGATGGTATTTGAGATGTCTGCCCAGAGAAGTGAGCCTCTGCAGGGGCTCCTCCTTGTATCCCTCTCAATGGTCCTTAAATGGAAGAGTTTCTTATGAAATGCTGCTAAAATTAGGTGTGGACATGACACAACTGAGAAAATAATTTGTGTATTAACAGGAGGTGCAAATCCCTGAAGAGACTATTGAAAAAAAATGAGAGAAACTCCAAGTCAATGGGAAGTTGTAAAACCTAGCACTGTGAGAAAAAAAGCCCAACCATATGGAACAGCTTATCAGAGCCAGGGCAACAGAGCCAGCTGCAGGAGAACCGTGCAGGCTCCAGAGAGACACCTAGATCTATTCAAGAAGTCAGGAAGTGCTGGGGATGGTGAATGAACGGCAATGAGTGATTAAACTAAACCTCCCAAAGTTGGGAGAGTGAGGCTAAATGGCTTCTTCCTGTCTTTAATATGCTTTCTATTTTTCCTAGGGGTAGGTGAGGGACTCCCTGGATACTTTGCTTATTTCCCATGACTCCCTGTCCTTTCTCCAAGGCTAGAGTGGGTTCTTTTGCCTCAAAATCCTAGATGTGTGCTTCCCCTCTTACAAGCAGGAGGGCTATGTGAATAAAAATCCTATCTCTTCAAAACCATATGTGACCTTAGCACCAGAAAGACTCATCATAGCTTTCCCAATGCTTCAACAGTAATAACCATGAAGAAAAAAAGAGCTTTGCTGAGGCTGATTCCACAAGCCCATCAAGTTCTGAGGAAAGCCAAAGCAGTTCGAAGTCTAATTGAGGCCAAATACACATGTTCTCTTGGACTTTAGAAAAACGTGTAACCAGGTGCTTCCCTCCCTCCTTCTCTCTTTTTATTTCTTCCTTCCTGTCTCTCCTTTTGGGCCTTTCAGGAATCAGGTAATGTAATGCTCACAGACCTCTCTTCTCACTTTGCCTGGGCAGTCACCACCTAAGCAAATCTTGGAAGACAAACATGATGCAGCAACACACTCAAAATGTTTCCTCACATGGAACTCATCTCATGCTTCTTTCTAGCACTGGAGCCATGTGACATTTCCATGGGAAGAAAGTCTCAAAATAGCAAGTGATAAACAGAGCCAGGGAGTCTGCCGAAGCTCTGCTCTCTCTGTGCCAACCCTATGTCCTGCCCTCCTCCAAGGGAAGCTGATTCTTTCTGTGTCTGAGCATCTGAGGCAGGCTACAGGGTCACAGAATCAATGCAGGTGTCACACCCCACAATAAACCTTGAAGGAAACAAAGAAGCGTATAGAAAAAGTCAAGGTTTGATTGCTCAAGGAGCACTGTGGGCTGACAGGGTACAAAGAAGCCCTGCACATGATAACAGGCTCTTTAAAGCCCCAGTGTCCTTGGATGCGCCAGGAAGGTGACAGGCAGAACGGAAAGGGCCCCAAGAATGGCTACAGTGAGGAGACTCCAGCCAGGAATGATTGCACTGAGGCAACTGCAATGTTTATTCAGCTTACAGCTTTCATTTTTCCTAAGTGATTTAAATGAGTTAAAGAAAAAAAAATCATTCTACTGGATTGAGTCCATCACTAAATATTTGGGACACACGCTGAAAGGTTAGAAGCAAACTCCTGCAAAGAAATGATTGCTGGAATGAGAGAGTTGGCTACCAGAGAAGGCCTGGGATGAAGGCCAACAATGACCCGAGAGAGAATCAAGAGCAGTGAAATGATCCATGAAGTTTCTTGGCATTCCAAACCACTCCTGGAAAGAGAGAAGCTCATCAACTTCACTGAAGAATCTCCAAACAAATAGCTCAACTGTCTCTGTGTTTCCCAGCCCCAGAACTGGCCTGGAAAATGTGACTGAGAGGCAGAAAATAAATATTTTAAGTCTGATGTCTGAGGCTTCCTACTGTGGTTTGGGGCATTTCCAGAGCAGGTTGCCCACATCTTCAAGGCTACCTTAGGGCCAGGCATTACCTAAGGAGCTTTGGTGTCCTCAGCCCTAGCTCGACTTCCCTTCTTCCATAGCCTATAAAAGGGATGATCCAAAGATGTGATGACAGTTTCCATTTGAAAAATTTTATTACAGAAAACAAGACAACTTGCCATTATACCCCTTCAAAATATTTCCCCTGATTTCAAACATTCTTATCCCCAAATTCTTTCCACTTTCTGAAGCAGTTCTGGAAGTCCTCTTTCATGAGTGTCTTTACAAGGTGTGATGAAAAAACATAGGGAATGATGCTGCCAAGAGCCATCCAATGGAAAGGCAAGCTTGTAAACAAAATCATTACCATGAGTCTCCATCCACCTTACTCACCAGATCTGGCACAATGCAACTTGTGCCTCTTGCCTGAAGTTCAAGTGACCACAATGGGAAAATATTTTAAATCAACTCGGGGACATTGAGGCAGCTGCAACAACACAACTCAAGATACTTATGAAAGAGGAATTTACAGAAATGCTTGAGAAGGTGGCAAGAATGATGAGAAAAATGCATTCCAAGTGAGAGAGAATATTCAGAGGATGATTAATGGCAATGTCTTTTACTGTAATTCTTTTTTTTTCTTTTGTATTTTGTGCAAAGTCTCATTAACCAGCTCAAACTCATAGTGATTCTTCTGTTTTCAGCTTCCCAGCACTGGGATTACAGGTGCGCGCCAACACATCTGGAATCTGTCCCCGGTTCAGTGCACTTCAGGCTGGGTGGCATAACACATGGTGCCAGGGATTGAACTCCAGTCCCTGTGCTTGCCTAAGCAGGTGATTAATCTGCTGAGCTATCTCACCACCCCTTGTAATTCATTTATTTTTTTGGCCTGGAAATAAATATTTTAATTCTTGTTTCATTTTTATGATGACAAATAATTGTCAAGTTTATTTCCCTGTTTTGCTTGTTTGCTTAAATACAAAGTGAAACCACAAACAAGTACAACGAAGATACCATCTCTCACATGGTGGTCTCTGATGGATCATCCTCGATGACTTGGCCAGAGTGGGGAAGGCTTTTTAGGTGGCACCAAGTTGCGAGGTGCCGGGGTGGTGGAGAGTGAGAATCGGATCCCCCAGGAGGGAGGCGGCCACCTGCTTCTCACCACTGTGGGCACTGTGCCGTGTCCTTGCTGCCAGTGTGGCCAGAGCAGGAGTCCTGGGGTCCCGCCTCAGCACCTCTGTCCTCAGGGCAAGGACACTAGGCAATCTAACAAATACTAGGCCTTTGCATCAAGGCTGAACCTTTCAGCCTGGCAATGTAGGCAGGTGGAAACGGGGAGTCATTTCTGGTCCCAGTGCAAAACTTTATTTTTGATTAGATTATAGAACCATCTCAAATCTCTCCTACAAAAACAAAATCCTACACTCCCAAAACAAAGCCAAAAATGTAGCCACCTCATTCATTTCAAGACTTAGATACAAGTAAGTTGTTTTGTTTTGTTTTTTTCTTTTTTTTCAGACGGAGTCTTACTATGTAGTACCGGCTGGCCTTGAACTCACTTTGCAGCCCATGCTGGCTTAGAACTCATGGAAATCCTCCTGCCTCAGCCACCGAAATGCTGGGATTGCAGGTGTATGCCACCACACCCAGCAAGTAAGTTGTTTTCTGTGGGATTTCCCCCTTTTTTCTTTTAATTTTCCTCTTTTTCCTGTTGTTTTTTTAAAAAATAATTTCATTGCTCACATTTATATAAAGAATGAACCCAGATTCGGGCAGCCCTGCCAGCCTCTAGCATGAGTCCCCCCAGTACCCTGAGGAACTCTGAAAAGCAGCGGTCTATGGAAGAGTGAGTTCATGCTTGGCTCGTGTGCCTGGGCCCAGGAAGCTTTCGAGAAAGCAGAGGGGAAGATGAATTTGCTGCAAACCCTTCTTTTAAAAAAGATTCATAAACTTCACAGTGCGCCTTTCAGATGTGAGAACAAGAGCTTGGATACATTCCGGGCAGGCTGCGGGTACAGCATGGTTCCCCAATCTCACTTGTCCTTGGGCTCTGTGGCCAAGGCAGGAGGCTCTCGCCCTGTTTAACATACTTTTTCTTAAAAAAAAAATCTGAAGTATTCTGCTAGATTGAGCGTGTAAAAAGAAAAACAAAAAAAACCCCATTTCTCTTTGAGGGCACTTCATCCTTGAAGAGCGCAGGCAGGTAGGTGGTCAGTGATTCAGCCATGGGTAGGCCTCCATGGATGCCTTGCTGTGGTCCGCGTAGTCACAGAGCAGCTCCTCTTCGGCTGTGCTGTCACGTGAGGCGATGAGGATGAGATGCGGAACGCTGTCGATGTCATGCAGCTTGGTCTGGTAGGTCCCGCACTTGCTGTGGTGGATTATCCGGCCCAGGCGGTTCGTCTCCCTGGAGCCTACCATGCAGTAGGTTTTGCTGAGATACTGAAAGTAGTACATGTAGCAGCCTGTGGAGGGGTCTAGTGCGTGCAGGGCCTCTTGCTTCTTGGCATCAGTGATCGTGATGAGGGGCCCAAGGTACTCTACCACGAAGTCACCCTGGAGAACTAGTTGGTGGCGATCACACCCCTGCCTTTGCCATCGATGAGGTCAAACTTCATGCCTTCCTCCTTTCGGCTCTCGATCAACTCATCGATTCTTTTCCTTTCTTCCGACTGCAACTCAACTTTGCTCTTCCTGGAGCTCTCTGGACTGGGTAGAAGCCTGTGAGTTTGTGATTCTGTTGTTTTCCCAAGAGCTTCTTCTAAGGTGCCTGCTTGCCCTTGAGAGGCTTTTTCAGGGCTTGCTTGGTGATGGCTGCATTGGTAGAAACACAAGACAAGGTTGGAGTTTTTGGAGATCCTGATGCTTCAGAGTTTTGGTTTGGAAAAGGGGCCAAGGGACCTTTCCTGGCATCTTTCAGTTTCTGTTCCTCGGACTTCACAGTGCTTTGTATGGTGTTCCCAGCATGTCTTTTCTCTTTTCATTTCCTACAGACCCCAGCTAATGGTTTCCTCTGGCATTTGACTTCATGATGTGCAAGTGAGTTCTCTTCCTGAAGTGGGGAACGCATTCCAGAACATTTGTTTGGGCTCATGTAGGAATAGATCTTTCACTGCCCCGCGAATACGTTCTCCCTTTACATGCGGGGCCTCCCCGGGCCCTTCTGCTCCACCATCTCTGGGGCGGGGTTGCTGTTGCCTCTGCCGCCGCAAGGCATTTGAACATTTTCCTGCCTCTGGCCATTGCTGGGCTCTGTCACCGCCTAGGATCTCCTGGAAAACCAAGCTTTTTTTAAAATTTATTTATTTTTTACTTTTAATAAGAAATAACAATGGGACAGTTTCACAACATGTTAGGACAACCACAATAATTAATAAAAGTCACCTTGTTGTCTTCATAGTAGTTGTTCCAAGTACAAGATGCAGACATAACCTAAACAGTATTGGTACAAATATTTCTTCTCATTGAGCTAACAGAAAGTAGTTGTATACATAGTCCAATATTCCATAATTGCAGTGGCAGAACTGGCAATGTCGGAAGCTGTTGACTTGAACCTTTTACATCTCAGCATATTAATCTGGCTATTATTATTATTGTTATTGTTATTGTTGTTGTTGTTGTTGTTGTTGTTGGAATTGGGGATCAAACTCAGGACCTTGCATTTGTATGCCTCGTAGTTAACCTTTTGTGCTGGGTCATTAAGGCCAAGTTAAAGCAAGACCTATATAGCAAAATATGTAACTTTTGTGTCTGATAAGGTCAATCAAATCCCCTCAGGATAAACCTTGAAACCATGTACAGTATTTTGTAGAACTTTGGTCAGTGTCAGCCATCTGGATGAGTCATGGCCATTGCTTGAACAGTTTACTGTCTGTGAAAGCCTGAGAGAATGTTTTCTCTCTAGGTGACTCTCCTTAGGCACACTATACTTCATTTATTCCTTTCCTCTGTGGCCCCATAATCTCCCTGAACAGAAAATCTGGGACTCCACTGAGTTATAGGATGTTACAGTACAGGTTCTCTTATGTTCTGAGTCCTCACTGACCTTACAGGGCTAGGGCCAAAATATTGGCTATCCTTGTAGCCCTTCTTTTTCTCTAAGTTTTTTGGTCTGCAAACTTAAGTTCTTAACCCTCCAGAAGAGAAGCTTAGTGATACTATTACTCTATTACATAGCTACTTGAGCTTAACATCACTGTCTTTTTGAAAAAAGTTGCAACAACCATGACCAACTGCCCCTTGTAATTCCTTTTTTTTTTTTTTTTTTTTTTTAACTCAGGCCCTTTAGCTTCCAGGCAAGCACTTATTCTACTGAGCTTTCTCCCCAACCATTATAAATCATTTTTAAAAGTTTAAATATTTATTGCAGTCCCCAATCACACCTCATATTGTACAGGAATAGATTTCTGTCCATTAACATCATTGCTTCAAGACTTGACAGGTCTTTCTCTCAGGTTTTCACAGAGAGCAAACTGGTCAAGCAATGGCCGTGACTCATCCAGATGGCTGACACTGACAACAGTTCTACAAAGCACTGTACATGGTTCCAAAGTAAGTCCTGAGGGGATTTGACTGACCTTGAGAGATGCAAAAGTTACATGTTTTGCTATACATGTCATACTTAAACTTTTCCTTAACCACCCAGCAGAAAAGTTTAACCACAAGGCATAAAACAGAAAGCTAGATTAGAATGCTGAGCTGTAAAAGGCTTAAATCAACAGCTTATGACATTGGCAGTTTTATCAATAACCCACTGTGATTATCAAATATTGGATTATGTATACAACTACTTTCTCTTAGTTCAATGAGAAGAAAATTTTTTGTACTAACAATGATTAGAAAAATTATAAAGTCTATACCCTGTGCTCCATATAACTAATAGGAGGACAACAATATGCATTGTATCAAATGTTGGTAATGTACTGCTAACATATTTTGAAACTGTCACATTGTTATTTCTTATTAAAAATAATAAAAAATCATTGCTTTCAAAAATTTTTTAAATGATTGAAAATACTCAAGTACTTGATGAATATTTCTGTGGAAAACAGGGGAAACCAGGGCAAAGAAGAAATGGACAAGTGCTGTCAGCATCCTATTAGACTGAATTTACTCCAAAGCTAGAAAAATAAATCCAAGATTGTGGGCCAATATTTTATTTTATGATAAGAAAGCCAGTGCTGAGCTGGAGCTCCAGATGTAAAAAGAGGTGAGGAAGGCTAGGAGAATTCTCCAGCAGCCAATGCCCTGTACACCAACCTAGACAGCCAAAACTATGTTGAACATATGGTCATAGGAAGTGGGTTGGGGCTAGTACAGAAAGGGAAACACATTGGCTGGTTGCCTATTGCCAAGACAAAATACCTGACACCAAAAGCTAAAAGAGAACATGGTTATTTGGCTCACAGTTTGTCGAGGTTCTAGTCTATAGCCAGCTGGCTCCAAGGCCACGTGGTATGGCAGAGGGGCATCACAGGGGAAAAACAGTCCATGGCAAGCAGTCAGGTGAGAGCATTTTAGTCCTCTTCCTGTCCCTTGTATTTTATACGGGCTTCCCACCCTAGGACAGGTATAGTACTCACACTCTTAAACCTAGCCATTACTTTGTCAAACCAATCAGTGAACTGACATGGTTATCACACACCCTTGATCTCAGGACCACTCAGTCTAGATCCAGGCATTTCTGAAAAGCTCCCCTGTAACAACTATGTGAGGTTTTGGAGGGATATCTAGACCCAAGCCATAAATAACACTGGTGGTGCCTACCTATAATCTTAATGATTGAGGAGGGTTTCAAATTTGAGCCTGGTGTGGGCAACTTGGCAGAACCTATCTCAAAATGAAAATCAAAAAGGGTCATGGATGTAGCTAAGTAGTAGAGGACTCCTGAGTTCCAACTCCAGTGCTGTAAAGTGGCAATGGGGTGGCACAGACAAGTAGGCCAGGAATGAGGACAATTATAGATCCTCTCTGTACATCAGAATAGAAGCCAAAGCGATGGTAGGGAGAAAAGCTGCAGACTCCAAGGACATGCAAGGCCTTGCTTCCAGGAGCATTCCCTATGCCCATGGACAAAAAAGAGCCTCACAAGATGCACCCTGGATAGGATGATAATGTTACCAACACCTACTGTATGCACTCCTACCCACTAGAAAGAGAACAGTCTCATTGGGTTTAGGGGAGCACAGGACCTCACTAATACCTAAAAACCAGGGGTTATGGCTTGGGTCTAGATGTCCCTCCAAAGCCTTATGTTGGCCTAGGTAAGGCTTTCCAAAAGTGGCTGGATCTACAGAGGATGATGCTAGGATTAAGGGTATGAGATTATTAAATGTGTCCCCTGATCGGTTTTGCAGTTCTAGATGTGGATACTGGAAATTCCCACCTTGCATATGAGTGATAGAAAGAAGGCTGCTGTCCTCATTTGCCACTTGCTGCTTGTTGCTTTGCAGCCTTCTTCGTGTCATGAACATTTTCTCCCATGGGATGCTCCACTGCCATGTCAACCTGCCTTGGAGCCACACAACTATGAACTGAAACCTCTATAAACTGTGAACTAAATATGTCTTTCATTCTTTAACTGTAGGTGTCAGACATTCTGTCTCAGGAAAGAGAAAAAGTAACTTAGACACCTGGGTAGGAATAGAGGGGCAGGCCCGATGGCCTACACAGTACCTTTCCTAGAGCCAAGCAGGCCTGCTTGTATGAGAAGAGAGTCATGCTACATCTTTTTTCCTGAAGGAACAAGATGAGTTGACCTTCAATTTCTGTTCTAAATCCATGCTTAAAATTTACTTTAAATGTTTTACAAGGGATACAGAGTCTTACTTAGTGTACTTTCTAAGGATTGTTTTCTACTGAAGCAGTTTGTAAATGTTGCAGAGTATTAGAAGACTAGGCTTTAGTGAAGAAAATAAATTGTGTTTACAAATCCCAAGTAGCACAGAGCTAGCAGGCACCACTGGAAACATCTGATCGGAAGGAAAAGTTGCTCAACTCTTCCACTTTCACCTAGAGTTTGAACTTTGAAATTAAGAAACCTCTAGTAACAGGGCCTCAGGGTTTTATCTTCAGCCCTTCAGTGAAAAGTAATTCACTTGGGG
Organism: Capromys pilorides; assembly: GCA_004027915.1. Taxonomy (NCBI): domain Eukaryota; kingdom Metazoa; phylum Chordata; class Mammalia; order Rodentia; family Capromyidae; genus Capromys; species Capromys pilorides. Next base: position 20,348 of record PVKN010007966.1, read on the forward strand.
GTTCCACTGTGTGGTAATAAGAGGGGAGCTAAAAAAATCTCAGGGAGCAATGTGAGCATGCAGCTACCAGACTCTCTCCTCCTCTGATCAATGTTCTGCTAAGAAAATAGGGAGAACTTGGCTAGAGCAGGGTTCAGTCAATTTTTCCTGTAAAGGGCCAGATAGTAAATAATGTAAGCAATATAAACTATTGATGTTTCCTAGCATAATTTCTTTTGTCTCATTTTTATGGTGGTATTGAGATATAATTTACATATGCAATTTACCCATTGAAAGAGTAGAATTCATTGCTTTTTCCTATACTTGCTATGTTGTACATCTATCCCCACAATTTCACATTTTCATCACCACACACACTAAGGAAACAAGCTTGTTTCCATTGTCATCACTCTCACTTTTCTCCCATCACTCCCAGATCTAGGCTAGTGCTAACTGACTTTCAGTCTATATATTTGCCTTTTCTGTTCATTTTATATGAAAGAAAAATGATAATTAAGTTGCACTGTGTGTCTGGCTTTTTTCATTGGCATAGTATTTTCAAATCCATAAATGATATATCAATACTTCGTTTTCATGACTGAATATTATTTCAGTGTATGGATCTGTTATTATTTATTTTTATTATTAATTTATCAGTTGGTGAACATTTAGGTTTTTAAGAAAAATGTTTCTATGAACCTTCATATGCAAGTTTTGTGTGGAACTATACATTCAATTCTCTTGGAAATATGCCTACCAGTGGAATTGATGACGCATAGAGTAACTATGTTTAATCATTTGAGGAACTGTCAAACTGCTTTCCAAAATGGCTGCATTGTTTTCCTCCTCCAGCAGAAAAGTATGAGGATATCAATTTCTCCAAATGATAGCTAGCACTTGTTCTTATCTTTCATTTTATTATGGGTACCTACACTGGGTATGAATATCACCTGTAGGGTTTTTTTTCCAGTTTCTATTTTTTATTACTACATATATTGCACAATGCTTGCATTCCTTGTGGGACATTGGTAATGTACATAACACATCTTCATTCTTCTCTTCATCTCCTTGGCCATGCATCCTTTCGCCCTCTCTATATTTTGAACCTCTCCCCATTTGAACAAAATGCCTTGGGGTTCTCATATCAGAGAAATCATTTGTTACTTAAGTTTGTGTCTCTTATTTACTTATCTAACATTATGATTTCAAGGTGCAGCCATTTTCTTGCAATAATTCAAGTTTATTTTTCTTTATGGTTAAGCAGTACTCCATTGTGTATAAGTACATTTTCTTTAATCATTTATCTGTTGATAGACATACAGGCTGCTTTTAAGATTTAGCTATTGTGAATTGAGCTGCTATGAACATAAGTATTCATGCACTACTTTAATATGTTGTAGCTGGGTCAAATAGTTCGAAGTTACAATTTTATAAGGAATCACCAGGCTTATTTTCATAGTGGTTACATTCCCACTAACAACATAGAAAGGTTATATTTTCTTTGCAGCCTCATGAGCATCTGTCATTGATTTCTTGATGACCATCATTCTTTATAGAATGAGATGAAATCTCAGTATTATTTTATTATACATGTCTCTATTGCCAGAAATGTTGAATATTTTCCCATAGATTTACTGGCCATTTGTACTTCTCCAGAAAAATGTCTATTAATTTCATTTGTTCATCCCTTTCTTGGGTCAATTGTTTTTTAATGCTTTATCTTCTAAAAATTTCATAGTCAAATTATAAAAGGATAACAATAATTGATATACTGCGTATCAGTATTGTGGTGGTTGATACATTGTATCAACTTAAGGGGTTGGAAGTTTAGCTGGATCAGCTCAGAGACTCCACAACCAGAGTGACTCAGCACTTAAAGGGTATATAAAGCAGTTGAGGAAGGCTTCTGCACGTAATTTCTTTGGAGGAGCTTGATCATCACAGTCATGCCACTTCAGAAGAGCTCAGATCTTCAAAGCAGCCACCACCATATCTGTGGGATGAGCTCCCATCTTCGCAGTCAGTATAGAAAGAAAAGAGAGAAGCTTGATAGATGCTGCAGGAGCTGCTATTTTTCTGCTCTTCCTTGTGTTTTGCCACCATGAACTGTTGCTGTCTGCCTTGGAGCCATCCAAGTATGAACTGAAACTTCCATTATCTGTGCGCTAAATAAACCTTTTCTTCCTTCATTTTGAATGTCTCGTATTTGTCCCATCAATGAGAGAAGAGTAACTGAGACAGAATTTGGTACCAGAGGAGTGGAGTTGTTGCTGTGACTACACCTGACAAAGTAGATGAGCTTTTAGGAATACATTGTGGGAAGAGATAGGAAAGGTTTGGAGAGGTAACCTACTAGCAAAAAGGTGGGATGCCTTCAGCTCTTCTGTATGGGAGATTCTGGTCAGAACTCAGAAGACCAGAATGCTGATAGAAATCCTGCCTGTAAGGAACAGTCTGGGGAGGTTTCTTCTGGGAAGGATTGCATTGGTTGTTGAACTGTGGATGATTTGTGTTATGACTTGGCAGAAGGTTTTTCTGCATTTTGCTCCTGTCCAGAAACTTTGCCTAAGTCCGACAGTAAGCACAGTGGACTAGTTAATCTTGTAAAAGAAATATCAAGGCAGTCAAATATTGAGGCAGTGCCTGGCATGGCTATTGTTGGGGCCTTTTAGTCAGATTTATGTTAAGAATGAAGAGCAAAGAGCCCAGCAGGATGATTTGAAATGTTGTAAGTTTGACCAGAAAGGAAGGGTCAGGAAGGCTGTGGACTGCAACAACAGAACTGAGCTTTCCATTGCTCTGGAGGAACAGAATAGAAAAGATGTCCTGAGGGCATCATGGGAGGTGGCTAGTTCTACCCTTCATAGCCTGAGAACCCTAAGGGTAAGGGACTTTGACTTGAAGAGAAAGACACACAACCCATGTTCCAGAATGGAGGCAGTGGCCACATTAAGTTCCAGAATGGTGGTAACATAGAGAATCTGTTCCTCAGAATCATTTTCAAAGTGCACAATGAGACAGCCACTTGAACCCTACAGCCAAGAGAGAAGAAAGACTTGCTACTGCTCCAGCTGACAGCAGACCTTGGCATCATCCATGTGGCACTGGTTTTAGGCACATATAGTACACAGGAGTTTTGAGGTTAAGAAGGCTTCCACCTACATTTTTGAAAGGCCTTGGAGACCAGGCAATATGCCCCTGAGAGAGCAGTATGTAAAGCTGTGAATGAGAAGCCTACTGAATGGAAACCTCACAAGTTTGAAAAAGCCAGGAATGTGGATTTTTTAAGGAAAGCTGCAAAAATCAAGCGAAGCTGGCCTAAGAGAGAAGCCATGGGAGCTACCAGCAGAAGTGCCATATGGGTGGAGCCATGTAAGACTTTTGGAGCTCACAACTCATTACAGGTTGCTTCAGATGTTCCACATGGAATTACAGGACTTTTTGTACCAGCAACGAGTGAAAAGTAACTGACACAATTATCTTCAAAGTAGTCTTTAAGAGTGCAAGACATAAGCCACAAAGCTTCTTATAAGAAGAAACGGATAATAATACACAACTTACTTTTCAATGAGCTAAGATAAATTAGTAGAATAAATAAACAAATAAGCATATATATTAAAATATTTTGAAACAGTGGAATATGTAATTTGTGGGAGTATTTTGACTCCTCCATACTTCCTGTTTATTTCTCTTCTATTTTAGTCTTTATTATACTATATATTATATATACATGGTTTCTCATGTAAAAGAAAAAATTGTTGAGTTCTTTATATATTCTAGAAATTAACTCTCTGTTTGAGGAATAGCTGACAACAGTTTTTCTTCTTCTCATTCTGTAGGTTGTCTCTTCATTCCAGTGGTGGTTTCCTTTGCTGTGCGAAAGCTTTTTAATTTGATATGATCCCATTTATTGATTTTTAGTGCTGCTACATATGACATTGCTGTTCTATTCAGAAAGGCCTTCTCTATGCCTGTCTTCAAGAGTTTAATCAATTTTATCTTTCAGCAGATTAAGTGTTTCATTTTAACATTTAGATGTTTGATCCATTTTTATTCTAGTTTAGTACATGGATATATATATTTCCACATTCCATCTTGTTCATGTCAATGTCTAATCCTTCCTGGACTGTTCATTAAAAAGATTATCTTCCTGGGATGGCCAAATAGTTCAAGATCAGCAGGTTAAAGCACCCATAAGCAGGTGCAGGGGCCAGGGGTTTGATCCTCAGACCTGTCATGCCTGCTCCACCCTGGAGCTTGCTGAGACAGCAATTGAGCCTGGGTATAGTTGCTCACACCCGTAATTCCAGCTCTTGGGAAGCTCTAAACAGGAAGATCACTGATTCTGAACTAGTAATGAGACCCTGAACACCCTATAGTCCCTTCCCTAAAATACAAGAAAAAAAAAAGGTTATCTTTCCCCCAGCATATGTTTTTGGCCTCACTGGTTAATGAGCAAACAGCTGACTTGCCTAAGATATTTCTGCATCTTCTATTTATTCCATCAATCCATATGTCTGCTTTTTTAGCCAATACCATACTATATTTTATTACTGTGCAACTTCAAATCTGGAATGGTGACACCCACTGCTTTGTTTTTCCTACCTAGAATTGTTTTACTATTCTGGATCTTTTCTGACTCTATATCAATTTTATGAAAGCATTCTTAAGATTTGTGAGGGACTGCATTAAATCTACACATCTGTTTTGGAAATATAGCTATTTTGACTGTATTAGTTATGCCTGTCCAGGAATATGGGGTAACTTAACATTTTCTGATAGCTTCTTTGATCTTATTTTTCAGAGTGATGTATTTTTATTGTAGAGGCCATTTATTTCCTTGGTTAAGTTAATTCACATTTAATTTTTCTTCATGCTATTATAAATGGTATTTTCCTAATTTATTCTCATTTTTTTTCTCTTTTTTGAGACAGGGTCTCTCTATGCAGTTCAGGCTGGCCTTGAGCTCACTTTTATAGCCCAAGCTGGTTTCAGACTCGCACTGGTCCTTGTACCTCAGACTCCCAAGTGTTGGGACTACAGGCATGTGCCATCACGGCCAGCCCTAATTTCTTTTTCAATGAGTTCATTTTTTAAATTTTATTTTAAAGAGGAAAAAATCAAATAACAAAAACAAAAGCAAAACTAAACCAACATAAAACAATAAAAATGGTATAGAATTTCAAAAGAAGAATAGAAAATTAACAATGGTTGTTATATTACATATTGTTATCATCAGATCTGTTGCTCAGACTACAAGATGTACACATGTAAGATTGATCAATGAAAATATTAACTCTTCCTTTCCGTAAACCTTAAATTTTTTGCTTCGTTTTTTAAAATTTATTTTAAGAGAGTACAAAAATAACAATATGCATTATAAAAACAAGATGAAAGATATTCAACAGTGGTTGTTATATGGCACATTGTTGTCTTAAAATGGATGCAACTAGAGAACATACTCTTAAGTGAA
>PVKN010007967.1:0-25840 GCA_004027915.1 Capromys pilorides
CATAACAACAATAGAATGAAAACTTGGTGTACTTGGTCTAGGGGAAGAATGTTTGCATGACTTAAAAGCACCTAGTTTGGGTTAGCTGTTATCTCATTATGATTAACTGTAGTTGCACAGAGACTAGAAAAACAGCAACATTGTGTTCTTCTTAGGTCAGATGTTTTTGGGTTAAACAAGAGTGAAAATCTTAGGAATTGCGTAGTAGCTTTGTTTTCTTGCCTCTATAAAAAGACCATGTGAAATAAACCGAGGCATGCAGTTGCAATTGCTGCCTTTGCTCTGCATCTCCTGTGTCCTAGTTTGTTCGCGACCCTTACCCAGGGACCCGAGCGCACTAGACGCTCGCAATCCCACAACAAAGGATTATATGGGCAAACATAGCAGTGGAGCTGAGGTTAAAAATCTCTGCTACAACACTGATGTGACCTCTACTGCCACACTTGTTGCACTGAATTAGGGATTGTTCTTTTTCTCATCCACCTTCAGAAAATATCAAATGGATAGAGTGGATGGATGGAAAGATGGATAGATGAATAGATAAGTGACTGAGAATTAGCCATTAAATTATTAAGGGGATGAGTAAATCAGTGCCTTAATGACTAATAGCATTCACAATTTGATGCACAAAAATTTACTTAAGATTTCATGTACTCAGCATTTCAACCTTCATTTTCTATACAGTGTTTAAGCTTTTACTAGGGATTGTGGCTTAGATCTTTCTCAGTGGTCAGATTTCTAAGGTGATCTTCCACAAACCTCTCCACATCACCAGCTTCTCTGCCTTTCTCCATAGCACTACCATACCCAATGACAAGCAGTTTTATCTTTATAGGAGTCTTTATTTTTATTTTCCTTGGTGCCTTCAGCACCGAGGACAGTGCCCAACCCACAGGAACCCTAATCCTAGCTAAACATTTGGTAAGGCAATGGTATACCTTTATGCCTTCAGCAAACCAAAGAGGAAGGGCTCCTATTTATTCTTTTCACACAAAATCAAGAAACTTAAAACTATAAATCTAATTTGTTCAAAGATACAGAAATCGTGTGTGGCAGAGGTGGGATTCCCAGTGACCCTGAAGGACATTCTTGCCTGTCAAACAGTATTGCCTCTTTTGTTAGAATAAATGAATGCAGGTCAGTTCTTTTGAAGGCTTTAATCTGGTTCCAGTTGAAGTTCTAACAACAGAACAGAGCTGGTTCTTAACCTATCTCCCCACTTCCTAATTCCCTTTCCTTCCCAGGTGAAATCATGACTGAACAGGGATTGAAAAGGCATGAATCTCCCAGGCTAGTTCTCAGAGGCAAGCTAGGCTTAGAGGAATGTGCTTAAGGAGCGATGGACTTGACTCTCTTTGTTTCAGCTGACAAACTTCAATTGGTTGCTAAGAAACTGTACAAAGGGAGGCCCATTAGAGTCCTCAGAACCCACATGCAGTTCTATAATAACAGGCCTTCCTTTATAGAAATGCAAATAGTGCAAGTGCAAGTCCTGCTTGCAGTCTGTGCTGGATGTGATAAGGGGATTTCTGCTTGGGCCCCCAAGATATCCTGTCTTGTGGGGGATGGGCTGTGGAAAATCCAAATGGTCTGGAGGATTCTTCACTCAATGCCACTTCCAAATGACTTAAATATTCATTAACATGCAACCCAATCCCCACTCCACAATAACTAGATTTTACACAATCATGACCCACACTAATTAATTCAATGAGTCTGTTGTGTTATTTTCAATGTTGTTTTTCTGGCGTTTCCAATCACTAACTAGGGAAAGCATTTACTTTATGGTCCCAAATGTTATGAAAGTATGACATCCTTTAAGCAAATTGACTATGTACTTCTTACTCTTGGAATTATTTCCCGCTCTGTGCTTACAAAACCTAATTCAAACAAAGGGGTCACTAAGGTGAACTAAGTAGCTCCTGGAAAGCTATGTACATTCCAAACCAGCTTTCATTAAAATCTTCCAATTTGGAAAAAAAAAAAAAGAGCAAAACCAAAAAACATGATTTTTGGATCAGCTCAGAAATAAAGGTTGTGGGCCAGCGAGATGGCAGTCTAAAGTGCCTGCTTAAGCAAGCTGAGGCAACCGCAGGGAGCACAGTTTGATCCCCAGCACCACATGTTGTGCCAGCCCCACCCACAGGGCAGTCTGAGCTAGTCAAAAAAAAAAAAGCAAAGTTGCACAATTCCTTTCTAAAGGATAAATACATGTACCCAGAATGACTAATGCAGAGCTGCATAATCACATAACTCATGGTGCCTGGGGGTCAGTGTATTTTATCCCACACACATTTCCAGAGAGTCCATGCTGTGTGCTGAATAGTGTGTAAGGAAATGAGGACGTGACAGTTTGCCAGAGGCATCTCCGGTGAATGAGGCTCAGAAGAAGGATCTTTGAGGTTGCAAGACTATGGGTACAACATATGGAAGGAAGAATGAGCTTGGCTTGGCACAGGAACAGCAAACAGAAAATAGAGTTTATGTTAAAATTATAGATGTAGGTAGGCACCCAGTTATGTGGAACCATGTAATGTGAGTACAAAAATTCTGAGGCATGATGAAATATTAGAAATCTTAAGCAAGAGCTAGGGAAATAGCTTGGTGGTCCAAGTCCCTGCCTAATAAACACAGAGACCCAAGTTTGATCCCAAGTACTGCATGCTGTGCCAAAACGAGGCGCAGTGGCACACACCTGGAATCCTAGCTCTGGAGAGGCTGAGACACCCACAAGATCCTTTATAAAAAATAAAATAAAATGAAGAAATTTTAAGCAAGAGGGTGACATGAGTCAAATTTTTTAAATGGCTCTCACTGTCATAAAGAGAATGAATGTTAGAGGTTCCTGAGTTAAAAAGATCAATTAGGATGTCGTTGTCACAGTCAAGTCCATGGGGTCATTGAAGGCAGGAGATGAAAGTGGGTGGTGGCAGTAGAGATGAAGAAATGAGAATGGACTTATTTTTCATGGATTTGAGATGGTGCTTACTGGATTTGCCAGTGGGTTAGATGCACAGAGTATAAGGGGAAGAGTTCTACTTTTTGGCCAGAGCAAGCTTTTGGGGGATGCTTAAAATCCAAGAGTTGAGTTGAGTTGAGATAGAATTTTCGGGTTCATGATGAATGTGAAGCTAGTAGAAGTGCTTTATTAGTGATTTACTAAGAGCACTGTGCACCTACCTCTCATTGAATTCTCACACCAAGCCTAAAGGCAAGATACCATTATTGTCTTTAGCTTCCAGGTTAAAAATAATATCAGAGGTGGTGTTGCATGTGTTTCTTGCACAGTGATGGAACTATGGTCCAAGGATATGCGTGAAGATATATTTTAGTATCAAATCACAAAAGAAGCAGCACAATCTCATGAAAAGTAAAAGCCAGCCATTTTCCTCAAATGAGAATTTTTTCTTTGAAATGATAAATTACTTTAATAAGTGCTTAAGATGATAGAATACATCACAGTGAACTATGCAAGGCCACATACTTTTGGAGGAAGGAAGGGAAAGATAAATTTATAGAATTTTTCTTCCTTTTTGGCCAAAGAAAATAGGTCAAAGCCTTAGACTAAAGTCTTGAATGATGAGTTAGAACTTTAGAAGACAAAATGGCTCAAGAAAACAGCTTGGAATGAGGAAACCAGCTCCTTTTTAGATGGCTCAAGGATCAAATGACTGGATAGAGAGCTTTTTCCAAGAACCTTAAATTCTCAACTTGAACCAACTATTTCCTGGTTGAAATCCTGAACCCTACAAAAATTCTCCCAACTCTAAGGCAGAACACTGCTGTGAGAGTCTTTCACAGTCTACACATGGTGTAGAATAAAGATCCAATGCCCTGGAATGTCTTTCTTGCCCCGATGAGACCACCTGGTGCAGATGCAGCCGAGGATCTCATCTTAGGATCAGCTGGCTTGAACGCAAACGTGCCCCACATACCACTTGGGTGACAGCACCGCCATCTCTCCCAGGAGCTAGGCATGCTTTCCCCTACCATCTGGCAGGGAATTATTTTATTATCACACATGCAAGGAACCTGAGCTCAGGGAGGAAAGGCAGAGTGTCCATTGTGGTCTCATAAAAAGAAGTTGAGTGTTTAGCCTGAGCCAAATCCTATTAGTAATAGTATGGATCTCTGCAAAGATTCTGTTCAACAACTCTCAGGACATATGCCATGTGACAGGAGAGATGTGTCAACCCTGTCAGGTTAGGCAAGAAAGAAAAATGGTTCACTTTCAATTTTCTAGATGTGGGATCGTGTCCCTACTTCTCTTGCTTCCCACCTCGATGAGAAAGGAGCCAGTGCCCCAGAAATGTTACTGAGTGGCTTCTTCTTCTTGTACAGGGGCCTGAATCCAAAGTCTTCATACTGAACTACAACATCATTCCTATCACCAGCGAGACAGTTCAGCAGACTAAGCACTTGCTTAGGTAGGCCAGGGTTCAATCCCTGCAGCCCCAGCCTCACCCCTGGGTGCGCTGAGCTGGCAATGGAATCCAGGTGTGGTGGCCCATGCTTATAATCCCAGCACAAGGGAGGCAGAAAACAGGAAGATCACAGTGAGTCCAAGCTGCATAGTGAGACCCTGATCCAAAAAAAAAAGATGCTGAGCTGCCTAAGCTAGGCCCGAACTTTTAGTCTTCCTGCCTCAGAATTCTGGGCCATAGGTATTCACCACAATGCCCAGCTTCATAGCTTTAATCTACACTGAAAGGTCCGTGTCTGAAACTAAATAATAAATCTCACTTTGGTTTGCTTTACATTAGTTTGCACCTAGACTGTCCTCCAAAGGCCTGTGTATGGAAGTTTTGGTCCCAGTTAGCAGAACCTTTGGGAGGTAGAGCTGAGCTGGAAGAAGAATGTCACCAGGATGTGCTCTGAGGGACATTCTGGCATCTCGGCCTTTTCGCTTCCTCCCATCCCCTCCCGTTTCCTCTCCTTTCCTCTCCTCCCTTATCCCTCTCCCCTCTTCTTCCCTCCTCTCCCCTCTCCTCTTTCCCCTTTTGTTTGCCTCAGGTATTTCATCATATCAACAGAAAACTGACTAATATAACTGTACATATTTATGAGGTATGGTGTGATCATCCAAGACATGTACACAATCTATAATGATCAAATCAGGGCAACTAATATTTCTGTCCCCTTAAATAGTTATCAATTGCCTCTATTTGAAGACTTTGAACCCCTCTCTTCTAGTTCTTTATAGAATATAAAATTAACTACCAATAACTAATCCTACTGTACTATAGAATAGAGCACATACCTCATATTTAACTGTATTATAATGTACATTTTTTTTGCTTTCTTTTATTCTGAATTCAGCCAGTAGTTCAATTCTGAATCCCACATCCCTGGTGGCAATGCCACACAAAGTGCTACAGACAGCAACAAAACCCCCGTGCCGATGAGCCTCGTGAGAGACCATTCCTGGTGATTCTAGACACAGGTGGAAGCTTCCACTGGCTTCATCATGCCCACTCTATTCAAAGAAGTATGTACCTATGGAAGCACATATTATTTTATGTAAATTACTTACTTTTCATTTTCCTTTATAATGCTGTTAGGTCAAATCGTGTGTGTGACTTACATAAGTTATAAATTTTATTTCTTTTTATTTTATTTTATTTTACTTTGAAGAGTAAAATAAAAGCAAAAACCAATAACAGAAACAAAGATAGAAACAGGGTAACAAACAATAGATATGTTACAGATTTTCAAAACAAGAATACCAAATCAAAAATGAATGTTACATTACCTAAAGGGAAACTAGAGGCCTTTGTAGGTAAGTGGATGCAACTGGACCCCATGCTCATAAGTGAAATAAATCAGACCCACATGTGTAAATATATTGTCTCCCTACGTAAGAACCTGAAAGAATAAATAAAACATGAAAGATAAAGCAGATACAGTGAAATGGTAAGAAATTGAACATAAAGATCAAACAATAAAGATGAGGGAAAGGAGAAAAGAGAGGAAGAAAGGAAGAGGAAAAAAATCATGCAAGTATACATACAGCAAAACTGAGATGATTGTACTAATAGCTTCCATTAGTTTTTTTTATAACACAGTTAATGTTTAGAATTTTCATTTTGACTAACTCTATATACTGATATCCGTGAGCTAAGCAACTACATTAAGGATAGCAGTGTGTAACATAAGAGCCATAATTGAATGTCTCTCATCTTGGCCTTCTAAACGTGTATCACTTCTGATGTCTCATCAGTTACGATTGTATTCTTTGAAATTTTATTTCATAAAACTAGAGAATAGGTAACAAAATAACAAGATTCAAATGTTGAGAATCATAAAAATGCAGTACCTGGAAAAATTATTAAAGAACCTTTTAAAGAGTGAAAATATCACCCTAATAAATTATTTTCAGTTTTTTAATATTCCTTCCCAGTATTCTTCCCCACATATGCCTACTTTTGAATAGTTATCATTATAGCACTTATCCCCATTTTATAGATATATAAACTGAGGCTCAGAAAAGCTACACATCTTTGTAGAATTTGTATATAACTGAACCAAGTCTTTCCCCTAACTTCTAATCCAAACTGAAGACCACTTGTACTATAATTGTAAACTTTTGCTGGGCTGAGCTGGAAGAAGAATGTCACCGGGATGTGACTTGGGCAAGAATAATGAAGATGAAGGTTTTCAGGGGGAAAGATGTGGAGATGAAGAGGTGATGGATAAATGGGAAAGAGATCAGGAAAAGAAGCAGGGGAAGAGATGGGTCCAGGAGTGCAGAGGGTAAGTGTGAGAGGAGGAAAAGAGAAAGGACAGTGACTGGGAGGGAGGAAAGAACAAGGAAGAAGAAAAGGAAGAAGGAAGAGGAGAAGCCCGGAGCTCCAGGTAGAGGCACAGGGGTGACGAGGTCTGTGGGCATAGTTCCAGCTGTACTGCCGCCTCTGTAACCACCTCTCCCTGTTGGCTTCCATCACAGCAACAAAACAAACAAAAAAACCTGAAGAATTCCAGAGAAGTCTGAAAGTGTATTACAAAGGGTCCTTTTCAGCTTGCTCAGGGAGCTCACCCAGGTCGTCCTTCAGATGCCCTGGGCCCAGGCGTGATCGGGTTCCGCTGTCCGTGGGTCTTCTCTCACACCCCACCCACACAGAGGTTGTTTTGGGAGAAGAGACTGGGACTCACCTATCACCAAGCAGCCCGCATGTTGCAATTTCTCCCTCCCTATTCTCATTCTTGTACTGTAAGACAGCCTTGGCTGGACCATGGCCATAGAGGAAACATTTGTCATTGAGGTTCATTGAATTTTATTAGCAATTTTCTTCTTTGTTAGCAATTTCACATTGTATATTAGCATTTGTTTTCATATTGTATTAGCATTCATCACAAAAGGCTAATCCGATTAGCACTTTTACCATTGGATCAGAAAAAACAAATTGCTTGGCACCAGTGCCCACCTGCTTCACAGATAGCATTTTCATCTGCTGTTTTCCTATTTTTCTAGATCTGTCTCACTTCTCTCTCTGAGATGCCCACAAATGGGGAGAATCTCACAGATTTCATCTCTTTAGCCATGTTGATTATCCCAGAATGAGGATTTGCTCTTCCCAAATTTTCATTCATTGTTTTTCTTTCTTTTCCTCTTCTTTCTGTCTGTCTGTCTGTCTGTCTGTCTTTCCTTCCTTTCTCTTTCTTTCACTCTTAATGTTACTATTTCTTGAGCATTTACAGTACCTGCCAGGTGTTGTGCTAAGTGCAAGAGCTGGAATGTTAAACAGACCTTTAAAAAGCAAATAAATGTTTTCCTTGAGTTTCAAGAATGTATAAACAAATTGCAGGGGAATATTTAAACAAACTTTTAAAGACCATTTTATAGTTGTTCGTTGTCAACCAAATTGATACACCAGTTTTGATGCTTTTCATCTTGATCAGCTCAGAATCTTGAAAGGTCTCTAATGAGCAACATTCTGTCAGCTTAGTTAGTATTCTTGGCAGAACCTAAAAGAAATAGTCTTGCATTTGCAATATATTTCATAATTCGAGATTTTCCTTAAGCCCTGATTTGTTTCTAAATTAGTGTTTTCAGAGTGGTGAGGTTTAAAAAGGTAGATACTTAGAGGCAGCATAAAGAAAAATAGTTTTTACTTTGTAAAAAGAGAGACTATTTTCCTGCATTTCTCCCAACAAAATTGACCACCCTTCACTTACTAGATTTAGTCTTAGTCAGTAGACTCGCATATGGACATAATCACAATTTCTGATAATTGTCTCATTAACAACTACATGCTAGAAACCCAGTCTTTAGTCCTGAGCATGTCATCTGCAGGGTTCCACAGACAAAAGGTGAAGCTAGAAAAAGGGACTTTGGCAACTGCAAAACTCTCCACAGGCACACAGGGCTCTAATTTGCATGCGAACAGGAACATCCTGCCAGGGAAGACATGATCAGGATATAATTTTACATAATTATCATCAAAGAAAGCTGTCGCTCTCTGGTAAATCCTATAGGCCTCATCTCATAAGAAATAGATTTGTCAATGCACATAAAGAAAATACACAGCAATTCCAAAAACACTATACTCAATCACAATTATCATAATACTTTAATTATTATAAATCAATATATGGACCTTATGATAAACGTAATTAACCTTTTTTAATCTCAATGTCCTCAGCTATAAAATAGGAATCATATTTGTCTACAATTTTAGTCAAGATGAATAAATGAGATCATGTGTGTAAGGTACCTAGAACAGAGTAAGTACTTAACAAGGTAGAAAAGAAGGATTTTTGTGAGAAGAGAAAGTCTGAGAGGAATTGAAGGAGAAGACTCATGGCTCCCCCTACAGCTGCCTCCTGACTCTAAGGAGGTTACTGTGCTGTGCTGTGCTGTGCCTTGCTGTGCTGTTCTTCGTGGGTTTCCAGGGTGACCCCCTCCCATCCCGGGAAGTACTAGGCCAGGTGTTCCATGCTTTAATAAGCTTTCTCTGTCTTTAAACTTGTTGTCACAGGAAAAGTCTATACTGGCATTAGGACTGGCAAAAGACTGGAGAAAAGAATGAGAAAGGGAGTGAAACCCACTCTCCTGTACTCTCACTAGGAAATTGTCCTTAGCCTTTGATATATTAAAATTGAAGAGCTGTAAATGCTAGTTGTCATGGTGATGCTTTGCATGCCATCCTGTGATTGGTAGTGTAAGTTCACTTTCCTTTGGGTGTTGCAGTCTAATTAACTGTTATTTTTGTCAGTGTGGAGGAAGAGCCCACACTTGGAGTTTTTTGGATGTGACTGCAGCCCCTGTGGACCTAGTTAATTTTCATAGACTAGAAAGAATAAAATGGCTGGGGCCCAATATTCACAGTCTCAGAAAATTTGCCAATGTTTAAGTAAGAGTCAGAGAAAATATTAGAGGGCTCTTCAACTTCTCTCTGGCAATTGCCATGTCATTAGCAATTGCAAAAGTTATTTGGGCTGGATTGGAAGAATAAGGCAGTAGCTAATCCAAACTGAGAATGAGTCCTTTGTTCCTGGTTCCAGTTCAATCTACCTCCCCCAGCAGATACACAGAACTTGAGCACCTGTACTCACTGGAATGTTTAGCATTGCACTTCCCCTACGCGCAGAGATCATGCCCTAACAGCGTTCAAGCGAGGCTAGCAGGGACATGCAAAAGCTTTCTGATCTAATTCTCCATCTCCACACCGAACAATGGCATAATTATGCCAGCCAACTGGCGGATCCAGCTAACTCCCTGCAGACCTCCCAGAAAGGAAGTCCACCTCGCCCGCAAGCCTCACAACCAGAAGACTTGTCTTGCTACAGTGTAAGTCAATTTGTTTGCAGTTTGATTCTTAGGAAAGCTGAAGTTAACTTTAACATTCTCATATGAATTTTTCTACTTGTATGCTCTCAAAATGAAAAAAAAAATGCTTCCAGTCATGTTTTCAAACACTAAAGAACATTATCTCTAAGAAAGAGGAAAACATATTTTGCATGGCTGATAACTTGGGCTCCTTTTATGAGGAATTAAGCTTTTCTGGAGGGGCCAGTGGTGGAGAGCGCTGAGGATTCACTGTGTCGAAGACTTCCATAGAAGATGGCTGTGGAAGTTCGAAGTAATTTGAAAACAGGGAAAAAATAGGAGGGATGGATCCAGACCCTAGAGGCATTGAACTGAATTCTTAGAAGCTGCCATGGGTGGCACAATGAGCATTTCAAAGTTTTTTCTGACTGCTCTGCTTCTTTGCACGCCTTTCACTGGTTTGCAGATTTCTCTGCACTGAAGCAGAAGCTTAGCACTCTTACCTCCAGCACTCTTGCATGTCAGCAGAGGCAAGGGACTGAGGCTCCACCAGTGCATTCAGAGCATCCAATACTTTGAAACAGAAGTTGGCTGTTATAGAAGAGTCTTCCCTGGAAATAGAGGCAGTGGGTATGTTCAGCTTATGGAAACAACAAAGGAAGGAATCCTGATGTCAACTTGCATGCCCAGAGCCAGGAGCTGGACCAGGCTGTGCGGCCCAGGATGGCCATGCATGGCAACTCTTCAGCACAGGGCTGCCATGTAATCTCCACAGTATTTCTTGAATCCATGATCTTGGGTCCAGGTTCTCTGAAGACTCTGCAAGTGTATGCAATGAGTATTCATTAAAAATTTGTGTATGTGTGTGCACATGTGTGTGTACATATATGCATGTGTGTTGGGGGAGGGAGAGAGAAAGAGACAGAGACAGACAGAGAGAAAGAGAAGTAGTGACTAGTAGTGGTGTAAGACTGATGACTGACCCAAGAAATTCATTAGAGAGAGAATGCTTATTGGTTTCTTCACACCATGAATCACACCACTTACTTATTTGGTCCCATGACTAACAGGGTGTTATTAAGCCACTGTGATTTCAAGCTAATAGTTATATTTGACAGCTTCTATGTCTTGTAGCTAAGGGTCTTCTGACATCTTAGGAAGCTGAGTTTGGCCCTGGGCTGGACTCAAGTCTCTGCTCCTCAACTAGATTAGATGTATTGGCTGATAGTCCCAGCTGTCCCAGAATTTTGCATATCTGTCTGGATCCATCACTCTAGAACAGGTCTCTTTGGTGTGAGTGGTATAGAAGTGACTGGCCTCGGGCAGAGGCAAATGCCCTGTGGCACTGTTCATTCTCTTGAATTACATATGTGCAGACCTCTTTCAGCTTCGGAGAGCTGCCCACATGCTTCCTTCACCATGTGGATGGGCACCCAGAAAGGCACCAGCCCTTGCAGCACTCTTCTGACTGAGATCACAATGCAGTCAGACATCAGGCACAATTTGGAAGAAAGGAAAAGAATGCATTCTCAAAACATAGTAATGCTGACCAAGGCCATGGTCTCTGTGGAAGCAGACCCAGAGGTGGCCTGTCACAGGAACACGCTATAACATTCTCTCCCACATTTAACCAGCCAGTGGTGCTTTAGTCGGCAGCTACATGAACTGAAGCAGAAGAGCTTGGTTCCCTGTTATTGTCAGTAAAGTTTTATCAACACACACTCATTTATTTATATTCTGTCTAGAACTGCTTTTGCATTGCAATGGGAGAGTTGACAGTAGCCCAGAATATTTAGTATGGATATCCTTACAGAAAATTTTTCTTAACATTTGTTTATGGTATTGCTACTCAAAGATAGGCTCAGCAGTAGCAGCATCTGACAGCATATTATTACATGAAAAAGGTCAGCCCTAACCCAGGTATACTGGATCAGAATCTCTTTGCAGGGGTAGAGGAATAAGAATTGGAGTTTTATCAGGCTCTTCAGATGATACTCGTGCACTTTTGAGAAGCATTGTTCAAGATATCTGGTCCTCATATTGCATGGAAATCTGTCAGTTTAAAAAAGGTGTATCACTTCTAGTTTTCCCCCAAAAACAAATATAATACCTGGCTTGCATAATGGTCCTTAAGAAATCTAGAGGGCTTATTATTCCCTGGGCATCTTTTATTCTCCAGGATAGACTCATTTCCTACAAATGGTCTCCATTCAAACCGCCATTCTTTCCACTGCAACATCTATCAGCACTCTCACTGTCTGGCCTGGTCTCTAAACTAGAAGATGTGTTTGGAGGATCAATGCTATTACACCATGGTAAGCAAACAGGAGGGTGCTTAAATGCTGGAATCTTGGAATCTGAAAGGTGAATTTATTCCCTGGTTTTGCCCTATTACAGGCATGTGACCTTGGCTAAGTTACTTAATCTCTCCCAGACTGTGAAATGAGCATAATAATAACAGTATCCACCACATAGGGCCATTATAAGACTTAAATGCACAAATACCTGCTCCTAATAGATGTCCACGGTGATGTTACCATTAACCAGTGGCCCATCACAAATGTTAACTTGTGTAGTGAGAGTTGCGAATGAGCCAAAAAGAGCACAGGAAAGGGTCATCTGCATTTGTACACAGGCCTTTGTCTACTGTCACACCATCACAAAGGACAGCATTATTTTTCTGCATCTGCTAACAGCTCTCAGCTTTTTTGCTATGATTTAAGATTTTCAAACCATAGTTTATTCCGTTGCCCTTCCCTGGTTATCACTTAGAGTTTTCAACAACATTTAACAGTTCAATAGTTATTAAGTTCCTACCATATGTACTGCACAAGTAAGATGATTTTATTCCTGGCACTACCTTAACATAGAGCAGTGCTGAGCAAATGATACGTTTCTGTAAGTGAGGTCTTAGGCATAATGCAGAAATTCCAATAAGAGATCTGGAAAAGCAGATGGCTGGTGGAAGCCAGGAGAGGTCTGGGCACTACTCATTGGTCTTCGTCCTGAACTCTACCTCCAATCCATATAAAGGATGTGAAGGAATCCTCCAAGAACCATAGATGCCTAAAGAAAAAAAGGGAAGGTCACTGTGCTGCGTGTTCCAGAATACAGGAATCAGAGGAACTGGGCTTTTAACAAATTGCTTGCTAAGTAGTCTGTCTGTCTGTCTGTCTGGCGCTCTCTCTCTCTCTCTCTCTCTCTCTCTCTCTCTCTCTCTCTCTCGGAGTTCAAGGGAAATTTCTCAGGTTCTTTTTTGATTCTGAGTTTCTCTTTCTGAGCAAACATCTCCAACAGACTTCTCTCCTCTTTTCCCTTTATTGCTTGTTACCTGTGCTCTCCTCCAGCTCCTCTTTCCTCTGTAACCCTCAAACAGCAGAGCTAAGAGATGCCGAGCCTTCAGCAGTACAGGGTGCTTGTACTGTAGGCTCTGCCTACTTGGCACCTCTTTCCCATGCTTCCACTCGCAGCCCCTAATTGTCTCGAGAGGTGCTACGACCTTCCTCCTACATTCACACCACTGCATTCAGTTGGTGCTAACTTCATTTACAACTTCAGGAGAGACCGCATGACTCACCCTGGCCAGAGTGTCTACGGTTTCTCTGGCCTCAGTAATTAATGGTTAAAAGCAAATGACACAGTCAAAGCAAAACTATGAGGAAGGTGAAGGTTTTCTCTTAGGTGGACGCAAGTCAGGTTCTGCCAGAAGATGACATAGAGAAGGGAAGGGTTCCAGAGGAATACACTTTCTGTACCAACCAATACTTCATCCCACAGATACAAGGGGGCTGGAGGAAGTTATGGGGCCTGATTCCCTGGTCTAATCAAGGTCCTTCACTGGAGTTCTGTTTGTTCAAGATTTGTTTAGCATCTTTAAAAAGACACCCTTGCCCAACATGAAATCTATATAGTACAGTACTGAAGACAGTGAGATCAAGCAAGCCTAGCTCCCACTCCTCCTACTGACAACATTAAGCACTGTTGCCACTAGTCTTGAGAATTTAATCAGAACTTGAAGGTAACAGGTTTTATCACAGTACCTGGTACCTAGCAGACACTCTGAAACACCTTGGACTAATGACAGTTCCATTTACAATTTTTCTACTTTACTATAGTGCAAAGTCAATGCACTGGCCTGCTGTACATGCTGCATTTGGAAATTCTCTGTCCATTCTGGGCAAAGGCAGTGAGTTGCTGCTTCCCGGCTACCACACAATCTTGAGGGCCAACAACTGATGCTGTACAGTGCACTGCAGTGTTAAGCTAGCATGTTTGGCAGGTCAAGCATATTGTTTTCTACTTACATGATTTTAGCTTATAGTGGGCTTATCAGGCCACATCCTCATCATAGAGCAAGGAGCATGTGCATAAGTTCAATTAAAGAAACATCCAAAATATATATCCAGCCTCTAGAAGAGGGTGATTTCCATGGGTTTTGGAAGAAAGCTTCAGTAGGTAGGGGAACTGAAAGTCAGTCTACCATTCAGAAAGAAAAAGCGATTGGGGTGGTGAAAGACAGTGATGACAGAAATATGGAACTTTAAGAAATGGCTTAAGACTTAGTCTTAAAAGAGCTGCCACTCCTTGACAGGAGCCATTTTAGGCTTGACTGTGAATGTTGACAAGCGGAAAGTGGCCATCTTTGCAGACAGCCCAGTCGTGGAGCTATCACATTGCCATACTCTAAATTAGCATTCCAGCATGAAGCTGGTCTTGAAATGCAGCTCAAATCAATTCCACCCTCCCTCTGCAGCTGTGGCTTGCAGTTAGTGCCCTCTGTTTCTTACTGAGCAACCAAGGAACCCACCTGGCCTCACCATTTTTTGAATCGGCAGGGGGTGGGGGTGGAGATATACTGTTCATCCTCCAGTAATAACAAGAAACCATGGCATTGCTTGTGCTGCCAGTTGGCTCTTTGTTTTTGGCATTGTTCTGTTATTCCTGGTCATTATTACTTGCTTCTATTGTAAACTTAAGCTGTGTTTGAAATCTCACCACTTTTCATTTTTCCTCTGCTTTGAAGGAAACTGTTATGTATGGCCCGCCAATGGAAGACATTTTCCTTTTTCTATTATTTTATGCTACATTAAAACAGAAGTTTGCATGGCTCCAAAGGATGCTTTTGACTTTAAAGTTCTTGTGATCTATTTGTGCAATACACTTGTTAAATTAGAAATTCATTTGTCACTCCCAGATAATAATGTTCAGAATGGTACTACCTGCATGAATCATTATCTTCAGCCTGGAGTTCTACTTATGAATATGTATGAGCTGAGAGATAGAGAAGAAAGATTTGTACAACCTGTTTCCTGGAGGAACCTTAGATGTTTCAGCTTGGAGTTCTGAGTTTGAGCATCTAGTGCCAAGCCCAGGGAAGGCTTTGCACCCACAGCTTGGCCAGACTTCTCCGAACACATCTACTCACAGCAGCACCAGGCAAAGGGGGGAGCCCCTGTGTCAGAGAGATGCTGCTACCTGTTCATTCTTGAGATGTAAAATGAATTCCACAATGCAGCAGAGGGTTGAGAGGTATCACATATGGACATGGCCTCTCAGTCTCTGTCAGCAGTTCCAGCTGGAGAATCAATAAACCATGTGGCATGCCTGCTGGCTCTCCCTCCAGAAAGCAGGAGTCATAATCAGGAATCTGAAGAGCTATTAGTGTCAAAAAGAGACAAATGCCATAGACCAGCCATAGCAATGATAAGTGAAAGAGGTTACTCCCAAATGAGTAGTTGAATGTCAAATAAAGGAAAGGTGAGCATGTGTGGCTGTAGCCTGCGCTTGGAGCTTCACATCAGCTTGACCACAACTTTATGATATCACGATCATTGGCTTTTTTGAGGTCTCTAGACTTCAGTCTGAAAGGTGGAACTCTTTCCAGCTGTAGACAATGATCCTTCAGGGCCTCTCATCCAGTTTGAGTAGGTTTCATATTTGATCAAAGCTTATAGACATTGATGTTCCTTGGTAACCATATGCAAAGATGAAAGATGAAAAAAAAAATTTATTGATCAGCTACTCTATTCTGCCACTGAACCCAATATCATTGCAGTTGTTCAAGGGGGAGTGTTCTTTAAGCTTATGAACACTCCCCTTCTGCATCCATTGCCTTGGGGAGCACTGGGATGGTTATGAGAGAAACTCAAGGAGAGGGGGCAACTTTTGGCTTCAAAACTAGGCTCATAAACCCCACAGGAAGACATGGCTTCATCAAGGCCTTATTGAGAAAGAGAGCTATTTTTCTGAGTTCTAAAATAATTCTAAAGCAACCCTTGGAGGACTGAGCATAGAAACATAGTGCAAATGGTAAGGAAGAGAAGATACAGGGAGAATTCCAGCCACTGAAGTCGAAGAGAAGTTCTTCTATTCCTGAGCTAAAAGAGGAGGTCACAGAGGAATGCCCCAGGTTCATTTATGTTGAAGCAGGTATTAGGATTTCCCTCCTTTTTAGGACAGAATAATATTTTAAGATGTGAATAGACTATGCATTACCTTTGCATCCTAGTTATAAAGCACCTAAGATAAGAAATCTAAATGAGTAGGGCCAACGAGAGAGCTCAGCGGACTAAGCACCTGCTTAGGTAAGTACCAGGCAGGGGTTTAATCCCTGATACCACATACTGCTCCAGCCTGTCCCCAGGTGCACTGAGCCAATCACCAAGACTGAGAGTGGTGGCCCATGCCAGGGCTGGGGAGGCTGAAAACAGGAGGATAACTACAAGTCCAAGCTGCATAGTGAGACCCTGTATCAAATACATTAAAGAAAAAAAAAAAGAAATCTAAACAAATAAATGTTTATTTTCACTCATGTTTTCAGAGTTTTCGGCCCATTACTTCTTGGTCCCATCAATTTGGGCCTGGGATAAAGCAGAGCATCATAGTGTGGATTGCATTAGCATACTCACCTCATGATGGCCAGGAGAAAAAGACAAGAGGGGAGGAGCACCCCCACACAATGCACACCTTGGGGGGGGCAATTACCCCTCCCTCCGACTATGCCCAACCTCTTAAAGCTCCTACAACTTCCCCAGGGCACCGTCACCGGGAACCAGGCCTTTAACACACACACACATTTCAGAGACACTTAGCATCCAAACTGTAATGAGCCCCCTGCTGCAGATCTGCCCACCTGTCAGCTGGTGCTCTGCTGGTCCCCAGGTCTGGGCAGTGTGACCAAGTCTGCTGCCTTTGACAGCATCACGTGATGCTAAGCTGAAGGACACAATTGCCACACTGTGCATAGGCTTAACTCAGTGAATACTTCAGCTTTATCAAAATTATTGCAATAAACACACATTGCTGTTCATCTCCCTCAAAATGCTCCCTCTTGCTTTAACACACTCATCCCATAACTCTTGCCAGTTTGGTAAGCAGTTGTTTGGTATAAGTCTTCTTTTGTGAGTGTCTTTGTGAGGTATGGTCACAAATACAGTAAATGCTGCTGCCGAGGGCCATCCAACAGGAAGGCAGACTCTAAGAGACATTATGACATGCCCTCATGTACTTTATTCACCAGATCTGGTACCTGCACCTTCTAGCTCTTCCTCAGAATAAAAATGACCATAAAGATAAATATTTTGAATTTCTTCAGGACTTTGAGACAACCATGACAGTGCAACACTCATGAAGGAGGACTTCCAAAGCTGCTTCAGAAAGTGGGAAGAATGATGGAATGAGCGTGTGCAAGGTTAGAAGGACTATTTGGGGACAATTACTGGCAGTGAGCCTTTTAGTGTAAATTTTTAAAACTTAAATGTTCACTATATTTTGAGAAAACACTTCATATTTATTGGCTTGGAATAGTCTATTTTGTCTTTCATTCTCCCAAGATAAACTCTAAAGTACCACTCAGTTCAAAGGAAGAAAGACAAGCACAGAAGCTGTTGAAGTCTACAATGGAAGAATCTTGTTGAAAATAGTACAGAATGTGGGTTTGATGGAAGGCAGAGGAGAAACACTTCATTTGCCAACTAGAAATTAGAAAGCTTCATGGCAGAAGTGATTTTTTTTTTGTACCAAGGATTGAACTCAGGACCTTGCACTTACGTGGCAAGTGCTTATTCTACTGAGCTATCTCCCCAGACCCAGAAGTTATATGCTAAATGACAACATACACTATATCTTAAATATTTAAAGTGTGGTCTATGGCTCTTGTATTAGTCCATTTTCTGTTGCTATAAAAAAATTCCCAAGGCTTGGCACTTTGCAAAGAAAGGAGGTATATTTAGCTTCAAGTTTAGGAGGGGAAGCTCAAAAGCATGGGTTGGCATTTGTCCAACTCTTGATAGGGCCTCATGGCAGAGGATGTGACAATGATGGGAACACACTGACGAGCAATTTCAGAAAGAGACAGGAAACCAGAGATATTAAGAGGACAGGCTTGCCTTTTTTAAGCAACCTAATCCCTCATAAACTAACCAGAATCCCAAGAGAACCACATTAACCTTTCTAATAGTAGACCTTTGTCCAGGGCATACCTGGCTAATCTTTTCCCACATGGTGTTGTCTCTTCACTTGGTAATAGTTTCTTTTGCTGTACAAAAACTTTTTAATGAGATTCAGTTCCTTATTCATTGTGACAGTTGCTATGAGATCAAAGTTTTGCTCATAAAATCATTGACTCCACCAATGTGTTCAAGAGTTCTACCTGTCCTATCCTCCAGCAGATTTGGTGTTTCTATCTTAACAGTCATTTAGACTGTTTCCAAGATTTAACAATTACAAACTGTGCTGCTATAAACATGGGTGTACAAATATCACTGTGGTACGCTATTAAATCTTTTGGAAGATACCAAGAAGGGAAATAGTAGGGAGTGGTACAGGTTAAAAGTTGCAAAAACAACTCTTAGATTTTTTTTTTTTTTCAGGACTGGGGTTCAAACTCACGACCTTGCACTTGCAAGGCAGGCACTTTTTGCTACGGAGCTATCTCCCCAGCCCCAGCTCTTAGATTTTTGATCCACTTTAATTTTAGTTTAATAAAAGATATGGGACTAGTTGTACTCTTCCATATGGTGAAAGCTAATTTTTCCAGCACCATTAATTAAAGAAGCTATCTTTCTTCCAGTGAACATGTTGAGTTCCTTTGTCAAAGATAAGGTGGCTGAGCATGTTTGGAGTTGTTCTTGCACCTTCTAATCTGTTCCATTCCTTGCTATTTCCCTTCTCGGTATCTTCCAAAAGATTTAAAAGCATACCACAGTGATATTTGTACACTCATGCTTATAGCAGCACAGTTTGTAATAGTTAACTCTTGGAAACAGTCTAAATGCCTGTCAACTGATGAATGGATAAATAAGATGTAAGGTTTTTTTATGCAACGGAATAGTACTCTGCCATAAAGAAGATAAGTTTGAGACATTTTAGGATATATAGATGGATCTTGAAACCATATTTTTAAGTGAAATAAATCAGACACACAAAGGCAGGAGGGCAGCAAAGCAGTGAAGTAGCAAGCAATACCATAAAACTCTCTGTCTTTTATAGGCTATCTAGGCTACCTGCCTTTGGTGGCACTCACACACAAGGTAGCATTCACATCCTTAATCCTAGCATTACACCAGAAATAAATCCCAACACTACAACTTTAATCCTAGCATCATACCCTGTAGATCCAACACCTCTGAAAGCCATACCAGCATCTGAATTGAAAAGGAAAAAACAAAATTGTCCCTAATTCAGATGACAAAATCTTATAGTCTACAAAAAATATAGGAATTAATAAATCCATTCAGAAGCATTGAAGAAAACAAAATCAACACTCAGATATTAGCAGTAGAAACACACTGACCTATCTGAAAAACAACTCAAGAAAACATCCAACAGATAACAACAACAAAAAAGTGAAATATGTGGCAATAAATTTAGTAAAGAAGATGAAAAACAATATACTAAGAAATAGGAAACCTTGAGGCTAAAAATTTAATAATACCCAAATAAATGGAAAGACTTCCTGTATTCAGAGATTAGAATTGATACAGTAAAATGTTACTCAAACCAATTCATAGATTCAATCTCTATCTAAATTCTAATGGCATCTTCCCCGGAAGTTGAAAACAACTTTAAATTCACTGGAATCAGTAAATTTATAAAAGATCTCAAGTAGTCAATGCCATCTTGAGCAAAAAGAATAAACTATACCATCACACTGTGTGATATCAAAATCCATCACAAAGGTACAGTAACCAAATCCCTATGGTACTTGTCCAAAAGCAAACTGATGGACCAACTGAAGGAATGAAAGAGCCCAGAAAAAAAAAAAAGCTGTACATTTATGGTTAATAGACTCCAATAAAGGTGAGAAGAATATACAATAGGGAAAAGATAGTCTCTTCAATTATTTTATAACAATTGGATATCCACCTAGAGAAGAGAGAAACTAGGTTTTCCTCTTATTCTGTATACAAAATTGAAGTGAATTATACACAAAATAATAACACCTGCAACACTAGAAAAAAAAAACAGAGGAAAACCTTCTGGACATTGGCCTAGGCCATAATTCCTTGGATATAACTCCAAGAAATAGGTAGCAAGAACAACAATAAACAAATGGAACTGCAATTGCACCAAACTAAAAAGCTTATGTACAGCAAATGAAATAATCAGCAGAGTGACGATATGGCCTTCAGAATGGAAGAAAATATTTGCAAACTATACAACTGATAACATGTTAACATACAGGGCATATAAGCAACTAAAATAACTCAACATCCAGAAAACCACCCAATTAAAACAGGTGAATGACCTGAAGAGAGGCTTGTCTAAAGAAAATATGAATCAGCCAGCAGGTAAGCAAAAAACATGTTCAACATCACCAACCATCTAGGAAACATGAATAAAAACCACAATGAATGAGATGTATCACTTCATATCTTTTAGAATAGCTACTATCAACAGGGTACAAGATATGAAATCCTGACAAGAATGTGGAGAACAGGGCTGAGAAGATAGCTCAGTGCTCTAAATGCCTGCCTGGCAATGTAAGGACCTGGGTTCAATTCTCAGAACCACATGCTGCGCCAGGCACACCATGCTGGCCCCCAAAACCAGGCACTCCTGTGTGGTGGTACACACTTGTGATTCCTGCACTCGGGAAGCCATGAGTCTGGGCTTCATAGTGAGAGCCTATGTATGAAATAAGTAAGTAAATAAACAAAATCTTAAAAAAAGAACATGGAGAACGTGAAACCCATGTATAGTGTAGGTGGAAATGTAGATTAGTACAATAAGTACAAAAAATGGTATGAGGATTCCTCAAAACATTTCCATATGATCCTACAATCTCACCTCTGAAATTGAAGAGAATCTCAGCACTCACATGTTCATAGTTAACAATAGCCAAGATACACAGTCAATGTGTGTCCATTGATGGTTGTGTGGACAAGGAAAGTGTCACAGACAATAAAAAACTACTCATTCACTAAAAGGAAAACTCTTGTTATGTGTAACATGGATGAATCTGTAGGGCAGTATTGTCAGTGAAATAAGTCAGGCATGCAAAATCACATGAGCTCACTTACATGGAACCTGCATAAGCTGACCTTATAAAAGATGAGGTTGGAATGGCTGGGAAAAGAAGAGGAAGTGAGAACTGTGGAAAGGTTGCTCAGTGCATACTAGTGTACCCTAGAGAGGAGCAAGAAATACAGTGAGCTACTTGGCACTGGGGTGGCTATATATCACAATACTTTATTGTGTGCTTCAGAAAGCTAGAAAGGATTTTAAGAGAGTTCCATTTATCATAAGGGGATGAGAAATGTTTGAGGAGATCAGTACGTTAAATTTTATTCAAATATTACATAATGTATACTCACATGAAAGCATCATATTGTCCCTTTAGTGTACTTTACATATCAGCTAAAATAAACTTAATTATGAAACTTTTGGGGGGCTTGTGGGTTAGCTTAGTTGTTTAAGGGCCTGCTTAGGCAAACCGAGTCAGGCACAGGGGATTGCAGTTCAATCCCCAGCTCCACATTGCCTTACCAGACCCATCCTTAAGGCGGCCTGAGCCAGCCAAAAAAAAAGAAAAAAGAAATTTTAATAACAAACTTTTTTTAGGCTAAAAAATGGGTATGCTAGATAAGTTTTAGAGATCTAGCATATAATATATGAACTACAGTTAACAGTCATGTATTATATGCTTGAAAATTGCCAAAAGAGTTCACTGTAAGCATTCTTGTAAAAAAAAAAAAAGGTGTGGGAGGTGAAGGATAAGTTAATGACGTGATTAGAGTAACAATTTCCCAATTATATATATCAAACCACAAGGTACAGTATAAATAGTTACAAGTTTTATTTCTCAATTAAATTTTAATAAAGATGGAAAAATAAGTCATGAACATATGCATATTTGTAATAATTACCCATAATGTTTATCAATTTTGTACATTATCTTAATTAACCTCTACTTGACCCTTTGGGTATGAAACTATTATTATCTTCATTTTACAGTTGAGAAAACTGAAATTCAAAAAGATTTAGTAAACGGTCAAGATTAGGGAATAGAGGGGGGCACCAGATAACTTAGCAGATTAAAGCACCTGCTTAGGCAGCCGCAGGGGGAGTTTGATCCCTGGCTTGCTGTGCTGGCCCTGCCCCCAGGGCATGCTGGCATGGTGATGAGACTGGGCGTGGCAGCCTGCACCTGTAATCCCAGCGCTTGGGAGGCTGAAAACAGGTGGATGAGTCTAATTTGTATATAGTGAGACCCTGAACACTCTGTCCTCAACACACACACACACACACACATACACACACACACACACATACACACACACACACATACACACACACACACACACACACACACAAAAGATTAGCGAATAAAGTGAAAACTGACTGTCTTGTTTGTTTGAAGTCACTACCCATGTTGTCAATAATTACATTATGGAGAATCATTGTCTTAGTTACTTTTTACTCGCTGCTGGGACAAATACCCAACAGCCAAAACGAAGGATGGAAAGGTTCATTTAGCTCACAGTTTGTGGAGGTTTCATTTCATGTTCTGCTGGCTCAAGGCAAACAACAGCAGTTTTCCATGGCGGCAGAAAACAATGAAGAGCAGAGGAGGAGTAGCAGCTGTGGCATCCGTCAAGCCTCTCTTCCAAATTCTGCACCTGTGCTCCACTGTGAAGATCGGAGCTCTTCTGAAATGGCTGCGAAGATCAAGCTCCTCCACAGACCAGGACTTTTCCAAGGAAGTGGGCAGGGCAGGGCCACTGCAAAGTCTTCCTCAGCTCCTTTTATCACACCCCAGGGTGGAACCAATCACATCCCAGGGCAGGCCCTGCCATCCTGCAGGACAGGGCCCCCACAGCTGGGAACAGGATCCAGCCAAGCTTCTTCAAGTTGACACAATGTATCAACTACCACAATCATGTTCCACAATGCATATGAACTAGAACTTACTTTTACTTCCCAGTAAAATTATTCCCCAGTACTGACTGAATTAGGAGAATGCTGGATTTTCAAGCCAATCTTTTTTGCTTATTTAAACTAATTGCTAACCTTTTTTTTTTTTTTTTTTTTTTTTTTTTGGTGGAACGTTTTACAGAATATTCAGAGTCTTACTACTAGATCAGAGTCCTAGTGATCTGCCTATTTACAGCCTCCCAAGAGCTGGAATTACAGGTATGCCACCATACCCAGTCTCAATTGTCCTCTCCATGCCCTGGGGGCAGGGACTGCACGGCAGGCCCGGGGATTGAACCAGGACCCTTGCACCTGTTAGCAGGAGCTTTAATTCACTCAGCTATTTGGCCAGTCCTTTTAATTGCCATTCTTTACCTGTGATTTGTAAATTCTCATTTTCCACTTCAGATTTCCAAGGTCAATCCACGCCAACAAGAAGAGACCTCTGCACCTGCTGCGAGTCCTCGCGCTTCCCCTGCAGTTCTCACTTCCTCCCGCCTGGTGGTGGGAGTAGAGCAGCCTGGTAACATGAACTCCATGGCTCATTATTCCGGTCTTCCTGGGGAGCTTTAGCTGTCCATGGGGAGACACCGGAAGTCAGGGTATCTGAGCAGAGATGGAGATGATGGCCACCCTGGCCTCCTCAGAAAGTGGCCTCTGGAATTTGTGGAGAGAAGAGGACATCCCAATCTTTTGCAAGCATCTTGCTGCTTTATGTTCAGTGCACTATTTATTAAGTTACAAATAAGGGATCTGTAATGCCACTTTTCTACTAGTCTCCTGGGATGGCGGCCAAGTTCCTTCTTAGGCTCTGCTGCTCTTGTTCAAAGTGGCAACAGAATGTGGGTTTCATGAGCAGGGATTTTGCAAACACTTAAGTCTAAATTCAGCTTTGTTCTTTCCTAGCTCTGTGACCTTGAGAAAATTAACCAACGTCTCTGGGCTTCACTTTCCTCAACTGCAAACGAATGGAAGAGAACTTTAACTATGTGAAGAAGTTCTGAGTTTCTGCCACATCAAAAGCTCTGTGTGAGCATGTGTTATGAATACAAGCTACATAATGCACCGAGTAGAGGGCATTTGTCTAAGGTGCGGACACTGAAGGATCAGTAAAAACAGCATGAAGCAGAGACTGCCTCGGAAGCCTAGAGACTCGGGATGTCGGGGCTCTCTCAACCTCACTGAAGACTTGCCTCTCTCCTGTCCTTCCCTGTCTTCAGGTCCTGCCTTGAATGACAAATATGAATAATGAGAATATATTCAGCCACGTCACACATCAGCTTCCACTTTTTAATAGCCTGTACCGGGATCAGTCATTGCAAGCGTCCTTCCTCCTCCCAGCACAATAGGACACACACTCCGCTGTCTCCACTCACCCGGGAAGCTGGGGTTAGGTAAGGGCCATGTGCTTGTGCATGAAAGGGCAAATTGGCAGGACTTGAACCTTCAGGCCTCGTTGAGACTACTTTCAACTCCCGAGGTTCCCTTGTGGACGCTTTCCTAGTTGGGTTCCCCAGGAAGCAGTCTGAGACAAGGGCAGAGCTGCAGGTAATGTTAGAGAGTTAGCCTAGCAGGCAGCAGCAAGAAAGGGAGAGAGTAAGACGGACGCTGAGAGCAGCGCAAGAGCCCCTGTGGAGCACCGTGCCTCGAAGACCATTTGCACACCCAGCAGCCCACACCCGCCCGGACTCAGCTTGGCAAGGGGCGGGGCCTAGAGGATGATCACTATAGACTGGCACAGGTGCCACTCCTCTTGCAGTGGCCAGGTTACACTGCCAAACAATGTGAAGCTGGCTGGATCTAGACTGAAGATACTGAAATCACCCAGAATATGGGGTGTGAGGAGCTGCCAGAGCACATGCATGGTTGCCTGCCAACAGCCCCTTCTAGTGGCTTCCTTCACCTCATGAGTACCTCTGTATGGGAGCCTGTGGTTTTTGAGGGGTGTTGCTCCTTTGGTTTCTCTGCACTGTCTGAGACAAATATAAGAAAGATGGATTATCTTCAGCTCTGATATGTACCAGGGACCATTCTAGGTGTTGCAGACATGGCAAAGAACACAATGGGAAAAAGTTTCCCTACCTTCTCTGAGCTTAGAGTCTACCCGCTCAAGTCATAAGATACACAGGAGACAGAAGGAAAATATTTGGTGTATAAGACATATTAGTGAAAGGATGAGAGAGAGATGGGGGAGCATAAGGGAAGGTGGCAATCTGCGTCGGGGTGGTTGGGAAAGCCTACTTGGAAGGCACTGGAACAAAGACTGGGCAAAGATGAGGGGGGCCAGCATCCAGGTCAGGCAACCAGCAAGTGCAAAGACCCTGGGACAGGCTCAGCATGAGCATTCTGGGTGAGAGAAGAGGACCAGAAATGTAGGAGTGACACACAGGGGCTCTGAATTTCACTGGGGGAAAAGGGGTGAGGAAGACGCACAGGGCTTGGACCAGAGTTATGTTTTTATACCATCATTATATTTGTGCTAAGAATAGATTGGGACAATATCATCCAAAACTTGAAATACTCAGGAATCAATCTAAGATAGCACTGTAAGAAAAGAGCTTGAAGAGGACATCAGAGAGCGAGAAGCTGTCCCTTGTTCTTGGATAAGAACCAATATAGTGGGGCCAGGCAGATAGCTCAGGGGCGCAAGTGCAT
>PVKN010007968.1:0-25799 GCA_004027915.1 Capromys pilorides
ATTTTTATTAATGTTCTATTTCAGGCCCATAAAGAGAGGTGATATTTTGCCCCCAGAAAAAGGCCGAGAGGTTGCAAAGGAACTTGGGATACCATACTATGAGACGAGCGTATTTGACCAGTTTGGAATCAAGGATGTATTTGACAACGCGATCCGGGCCGCGCTGATTTCCCGTCGGCACCTGCAGTTCTGGAAGTCCCACTTGAAAAAAGTTCAGAAACCTTTACTTCAGGCACCCTTCCTACCTCCAAAAGCCCCTCCGCCGGTCATCACGGTCCCGGAGTGTCCCTCCGTGGGGACGAGCGAGGCCGCCTGTTTACTGGACAGCCCCCTGTGTGCCGACGTCCTGTTCCTCCTCCAGGGCCAGGAGCGCATCTTTGCACATCGAATTTACCTTGCTACCTCTTCTTCCAAATTTTACGATCTTTTCTTAATGGAATGTGAAGAATCTCCAGATTGGGGTGAAGCAGTTTGTGAAAAGAGTATGCAAAGCAAAGAGTCCCAGGGGCAGACGCTGCAACTTGACCCAGTCGAGGAAGGAGAGGAAGGCCCTCCTGGGACCCCGCGGGCCGATCAGGGGACATCCAAATGCCGGAACTCTTCAGAAACTCTGGGGCTGGAAGCCGAGGGATCGGGTCCCGGGACACAGACTCTGTCCAGCTGGAGTAAGGGTTTCCTTGGCATGCACAAGGAGGTGCAGGTCAATCCCATCTCCAAACGAGCGGGGCCCGTGACTGTGGTCAGGATGGACTCGTCAGTGCAGCCCGGCCCTTTCCGGACCTTGCTCCAGTTCCTTTACACGGGGCAACTGGACGAAAAGGAGAAGGATTTGGTGGGGCTGGCTCAGATCGCCGAAGTGCTGGAGATGTTCGATCTGAGGATGATGGTAGAGAACATCATGAACAAGGAAGCCTTCATGAACCAGGAGATCACAAAAGCCTTTCATGTCCGCAAAGCCAATCGAATAAAAGAGTGTCTCAGCAAGGGGACTTTCTCAGGTGAGCGGGGCCCGTGGTGAAGCCACCAAGGTCTCGGGTGGCGCTCTAGCAAGTGTTGGCCGAACAAGAGCAGAATAGAGAATGCCCACAGCGTAACATCTCTAAGTGCTCGCTTCTCCCTACACCCTTAAAAGGGATAGATGGAGTAACCTGTGTCATTCCACTCGGCTTAGGGGTTATCCTCCTCATTGTGCAGACAGAGAAGCCCACACCGTAAGTAACTTGCACACAGACAGTAAATAGAGTAGAGACCTGGACCCAAACTTCTGAAACTGTAGAAAGTCCCTAAGCCACTGTGGCGCCAGACTGCCCTTCAGGGTAGATCAAGCCTCCCTGCATTGACCTCCAGCCAACCTGATGTTCGCAGTTCCCTTTTGGGGTCCATCCCTGGATCAGTCCCATTCGCTACTGGCCTGCAGCAGTGACCTCTGGTCCTGAGGCCCCTGAAATCCTGGAAGCAAGTTTGGTGGCCCTTGCATTCCCATTAGGGTTGGGTGTGCTCCCAGGTGACATTGTCTTGTGGTTTTCTTGCCCTCTCTTTGCCTTTGATGCCCACACCATGTGCTGCCTGTGGCGATCTCCCACATTGCCTGGCACCTGGTAAACTCTGTCCAATCTGGATGGCTGGCCCTGGCTGGTTTTGTTTTACACTTGAGCTATTTTTATTCTAAAATTGTCCTATGGGTGTGGGTGGGTATGTCGGGGTGTGTACTTCATTATAAAAAGCTCATTTCCCACTGTCTATTTATTTGGATGCCTCTGTGTATCTATCTGTCATAATCCATGCCATGGCACAACATATTCCATAAGTGGCTAAGCCATTTAGTAAATAAATCTACTGACTAGTCTTAAAGTTTATGAGTAAAATTTACCCCAAATGCTAGCCATCATGGAGTAGAAATGATCTTGAAACTTAAAGAAAAGAATATGCTGCAAATTGAACAGTGGACCTTTGAGAAAGTTGCTTAAAATCATCACTGTTTCATGCAGAAAAAAAACAAGTACCTGGCGAGAGCCTCAGTGGATTCCACCTTAAAAAACTGTTAAGTATAATTTAGGAATGATAGGAGAAATTTTGACATGAACTGCACAGTACATGACATTAGTATTATTAGGAATCATTTTTTAATGTCCCAGAAGATAGCAGTGACGTAGAGGCTTAGAAGAATGTTCCTCGTTTCGGGAGGTTTCAGAAGTGTGGTGTGACCTCTTTCGAATGTCCGTGCATGTACATAAAAGTACATATTCAGATAAAATCAGCGTGACACACGTTGACACACACGTTGAGCTTCACTCATCCAAAATACTCCCAAATCCAAAGGTTTCTAGAGCCTCCAAGTGGAAAATTCCGTGCCTGTGTCAGGACAGTTTGCAGTAAAAACACAGGAGCACTGAAAACGTCGTGCGAAATTATCTTCAGGCTATGTGTGCGAGGTATACATGAAGCACTGCTGAGTTCTTTGTTTAAATCTGGGTCCCACTGCCAAGACATTTATTATGTATCTGCGGATACCCCAAAACCTGAACAGATCAGAAATTGTTCCGGCTCCTAACATTTCGGTTAAGGGAAACTTACCTGTATTGTTCTTTCCCTTGTCCTATGTATTTGGAGAAAATAATATTCCTCTCCTTTGTGTCACCTTTTTGTTTACAGAATTTTGGGTTGTGACTTTATGTGTAATTTAAATGTGGGGGTCGGCTGGGCCGAGGTAGTCCTGGGAGAGAGCGGCCGAGTGACTCGCGGGGTGGGGGAGCCCTGTCCGACCCCGGGCGCACTCGGCTCACTGTGCCCCTCGCCCCACGGCAGATGTGACCTTCACCCTGGACGACGGAGCCCTGGGCGCGCACAAGCCGCTGCTGATCTGCAGCTGTGAGTGGATGGCTGCCATGTTCGGGGGGTCCTTCGTGGAGAGCGGCAGCAGTGAGGTAGGTGCCCTCCCGAGGGCGTGGCGCGTGGGTGAGGTGTGCCAGCCGCCGCCGGCTGGGTACGGCAGCCCTCGGGCTCCTTCCAGGAAGCGGCAGCGCCTCAGCCTGCACCGGGCCCCAGGTAGCTGCGGCAGTGCGGAGCTGGGGCTCGCCGCTGGCCGCCGCGGGGGCCCCTGCCGCCTTCCACGGCGTAGCCTTGCATCTTCACGCCTTTTTCAACCGAAACCCAGTGCGAGATAAGAGGCTGAGGCAGGCGGACCTCAAGTCTGAGCCCATCCCAGGCACTTGGTGAGCCAGCAAAACTGTGTCTCCACATGAAAAATAAAGAAGGCCTGGAGAAGCGGGGAGGAGAGCAGGAACGGCCCTCAGCTGGACCTCCCAAAGTCGGGGTCCCCGGGCCCCCATTGTGCGGCCAGTGGCTCACGGAGAGAAAATGCCTTTAGACAGGGATCGAGGGGTTGTCGGAGCCGGACCAGGAGCCTGCCCTTGCTGGCACAGTGGGCTCCCGGGTTTGCGGACTGTCAGGGCCAGTCAGCGAGCGGCTTGCCGAGGGCGAGGTAGGCGCGGCCTGTGACGCTCGGCAGAACGGGCCGCAGGTCCTCAGGGCAGGAGCGCCGGACTCGCCTGGGTGCGGAGCAAGCGCAGGGAACGGTGGCCGCGCAGCAGGGCGCGCCCACGTTGTTCGCTAGGTAACCTCAGCATTCTCTCGGCTCTCTGAACCTGTCGCTGCGTCGTAGGGTCAGGGTCCTGCTGTTTCTCAAGAAAACCGGCCCACAGACTTCCACTATTCCCAAGGAATCGGGGTTAACGGATGTGAAAGGAAAAGAGCGTGAATGTAACTGACAGGAGGCCGAGACCCAAAAGTCGCAGGCTTCCGGAGGCGCAGTTTTAGTAACAATGGCCTTGTCGCCTTTCTGCCTATGTTTCATTTCTTCTATTCTGTGTCAGACTCAATCTCCGAGATTACAAAATTTAAAAATTAAAAAAGAAAAGAAAAATGAAGTACAAGAGAGGCAACGTCTTTCTTCCAGAGGTCCAGGAACGTGGGGTGCTTCTTCAGACCCTGAAGTCCCAGTCCAGTCCCAGGTCCAGCCTTCCCGTTAGCCAGACAGAGCCCTGGAGAACCACGCCCCGGGCCGACATTCTCCATGTGCAAGAAGGAGGAGGAGTGGACTGCGGCCTCCCTGGGGTCACCGGGACCCAGGGAGGCTCAGCAGCCCCGCCCCCACTTCTCTGCGGGTGTTGAGGGGACCGGAGGGCCCCCACCAGGACAGTGGCCCCCAGAGTACTTCTCCAAGTGTGCGACTCACAGGGCGCCTAGAGGATTTCCTTAGGACCAAGTAAGCAGGACCTCAGACAAGCTGGGATCTTTATCTTTCTCCAAATTCTGTTGGAAAAATAAATATGTCCAAGCATTTCTAACTTTAGGAGTATTTTTGTTGAATTTTGCAACTGTTTTTTAACATCTTAAAAGAAAAAAGCATGGGGACCCCCATCAAGTTTATTGTCCTAGGAGCTTGTTTTGCTTATCTCAGCATCTCTCCAGACTTTTGAAAGAATATAGAAAACAATGGCTAGCTCTTCAAAAGGGGTGTTCACAGGAGAAATCCACACACTCCCATCCTGCCCCAGAGCCGGCATTTCCATCCCCAAGCAGGGAAACAGAATCCTGGAGTGCCAAGCCCAGGACAGCCTGGGAAGGTCACTCCTGCCTCCAGCTTACACTGCAGCTGCTCCCACCACCTGCCCCTCAGAGGCCCCTCTGCTGTTGGGGAGAAGGCCTGAGGATTATCCCAGGGACCTCCTCCCGGGTGTGACCGCCTTTACAGATCAAGAGGTCCTCCCTCGAATCCAGCCAGCCTTCCCGTAGTGGTCACAACTATTTGGGGCTTTATTCCTGGGGTTTCTGCAGCATGGCGGAAGCAGGGCAGTGAAGGGGCTGCGAGACCTAAACCCCAGCTCCTTCTCTCCATGCCCTTCTGTGCTCCATCAGAAGACACGGTAATAACCCATGGTGTGGTTTTGAGGTGCGAGTCAGCACTTGCCAAGCACCCCCAAAGGATGAGGTTCCAGGAGGCCACCACTAGCACCCCTAGTGTCATCCCCTTTCCATCTCCAATGGCTTTCTTCCCTGTTACTTCCAAGAAACAAGCCAAGTTAGGCGCTGGTCAGTGGACCTCAGCCACTTGTCACCATGCTGGCCACAGTAATCCCCGGGGATGCAATGCTCAGAGGCCTGCTGTCCTGTGTCTCCAGCTCTCACAGCGGCATGCCGGCCGCACAGCAGGGAGCCTGCAGTTAACTGAGCAGAGAAAAGTTGATCAAGGTCAAGAACCCAGCCACAAAGGGCGGCTGTCAGCGCTGACCTCATGCAAGCTAATCCTCTTTATCCCTTCACAGAATGGACTGTAATCTTCTCCAGATTAGAATCTGCAATGGCCACTACTAAAACAAGAACCTTGATAGTCACTGGGAATGCACACGTAGGTGGCTGCCTAACAGCCTTGCTGGGAGGCGGCCAGCGGTTAGCGCACCCCCAGAAAGGACAAGACCACTCAGCTCTTAGGGCAGCAAGCTCAGACGATGAAAACTGCACACCCCTGGGGCCAAAAGTCTGTCCTGAAATCACACTATCCACTCTCCCAAGAACGGGGTGAGCCGTTGACAGATCCACCATTTCCTTATTTCCAGCACGAACAGTCCCGTGGGGTTCAGAACCCTCATCTCCATTTGGCCCCTGTATCTGTGTCCTCACCTGCGAAATGGGGGGTGACAGGTAACTTCAGAGGGCAAGATGACAGTCCATGTGGACAGAAGACATTTGGTGCCAAGAACGTACATGCGCTCAACAGGTATCAGAGACACGACCCAGGAGTGTCCATGTTAAGTGCTTTCCATGAAGGGGACCGTGTCTGTCCCCCAAACGCACTCAACTAGAGAGCGCCCAGCTCCTTTGTGAACTAGGGAAGTCACGTAGTGGCAGGTGCCGGAGTAGAGGGCAGGCCTTCAGCCCGGCGCTCAGTGAAGCCTCACGTGTGGCTTGGCTCTGCCTTCAAGCCCGGCTAGGGCCTTGCTGGGGCATCTGCTGAATTTTTTTGTCTTGGGAAAATCTGACTTCCCTCATAGAAGTCAGCCTGGTTTTTGGTGTGGTGCGGATTTGACAGAATTACATGTAAACATGCATTTCTAGGCAAGAGGAAGTCGTGCCCAGTGATGTCACGTTGACATAGTTTGCCATTGAATGCTCATGAAGACACTGTTCTTACTACTATTTTTTTCTCATTATTTTTATGTAGAAGCAAACATTCTCTCTCTCTCTCTCTCTCTCTCTCTCTCTCACACACACACACACACACACACACACACACACGTAGTCACCAAGCGGTTCATTAAAAATGCACACTCGCTTGTAAGAAGGAGGCTTAGAAGTTCAAATACTTCTCATTCTCTACAGAGCCATCTCTGATTATGAGCCTGATAGTCCAAGATAATCTTCACAATTAAAATACTAAAGAGGAATCTGGGGCTGTGTTTAGACAGCGTTATGTTTTCTTCATTACTCTTTCCTTTGTATTCATCAGGTGGGATGGAAACATTTTCATTGTGTCCTCTGTACCTGTATGTATATTACTTTTGAAGTGCTATTAAAAGGTCTCTCTGTCTCTGTCTCTCACTCTCTCTGAATATATAATGAGTTATAAATGTAGAAATTAAGCAGGCTTTGTTAAAAAAAAAAAAAAAAAGCAGCCGTGAGCCAGGGTGAGACACATCTGCACAGCCTTCCCGTAAGCAGCCCCACTTTAGAAATGGCGGCTCCTGGAGGCACAGAGGAAACACAGGCCACGCGTAGGCACAGACAGAATGCCACCGAGGACGTCGGGAGCACGGGGGCATGGCTGCCCGCTAGAATCACCCCTCTCCTGTCTCTAGAAAGGACTTTTATTTTTACTTAAGATGTCCGTTTTCACATTTATATTTCTAATGAGAATTTTTTTTCTCTCTAACAAATGATCTGTACATGTTGAAAGCCCAGAGTCTCAGTAAAGAAATGTTCTCTCTTCCACGTTTCTCCCAAGAAACTGCAGGTCAGAGAGGTTGAGTGAGTTGTCAGAGGTTACACAGTCTTTTCCTGCCTCCGTCTGGGCCCATCCTTGACTCTGACTCTTGCTCTTGGCTCGTTCTTTTCCAAAAGAGTCGACAGCCTCCTGCCTGAGGAGCAGAGGCCCTGAGGCGGACATCAGCTTCCACCATCCGACGGCACCCGTGCTTTATAAGATGTGGATGTTTTTACTACACAGTGATTCGTGTCTCAAAATTCCACAGTCTTTTCTTGAGTTATATGCAAAAGGCTATTGATCCAAGCACTGCTGTCAAGAACGACACATGCCCTGTGTTCATGCACACAGAATCGAGTTTGTGTGTCCACAATGCAGTGTATGTACACAGCACACAGTGCATGTATGTAAGGACACACACAGTGTAGCAGTGAAGCATTCATATGTAGGTACAGCTGGTCAAGAGAGTACCAGGCCTACGTCGGTATGTCGCACATGGCTCAGCATGCCGTTATTTTTAAAAAGTGGTGTCAGCAATCATTTCTTCTCATCAAATTCTCTCTGTTGTCCAAGGTGCACTACAAATGTGAAATTGTCACTCTGAGCAAATCGTCTGGTCACAACCCATGTGTCTTGTTTCTGGGATCCTATTTTCCCTGGCTAGGTCTAAAAGATGGGATATGCATTGCTTAATATTTCTAGAAATCTGCCTGGGCCTTCCCTGTGATACGTTGAGGAATGGCTTTGCCCACCCTAAAGTGTGTTCCCTGCCTGAGGTAACCAGTGACTACACAGGAAAGGGACAGAGAAGGCGACTCTAGCTGAATCCTAGAACCATGGGCTGTGAGGTCCTTATAGACGGGGGGTGGGGATCTTCTCCATTCTTGTACATACATGCACATGATCATATGGTTTCATATATGTGCATTATACATTGAAGATATATGACCATGTAATATATAGATATCATATCAGGTACATGGATGTGATGTATAGCTTTGTGTTGTTATATCCTATATACAGGCTTGTTAACAGAATTAAGATATTTATAGCTTTCATCATCCTTTTGAATTACAAATCTAATTCTTAGAAGCTATTAGCGCGGCACAATGGAGCATTGTGCCATAAGCCAGCCTTTTTTCTCCCTTCCATTAAGGGTTTCTGCCACTGAACCACAATCCACAACATGGATTTTGGAATTATGTTCCCAGCACTTAAATCCCCATCACTGCTTCCCAGCTCCTTGACCTTGGACATAAGGCTTAATCTCCCTAACCCTCAATTTCCTTTAGTGTAAAATAGGAAAATAATAGCCTCTTCCTCCCAGGGTGTATTTAGGGACCAAATTAGATGACGCATGTGGAAAACTTAGCACAGTGTTTGATGCGTAGGTTAATTTTTATAATCAGCATTTCCCTGGGAAAACAAGTGGGCCATTCTGGATTCTTCCAGGCTCTGCCCTACGGTATTAAAAGACTTAACATGAAGAGTCGTGGCTAGCATGTCCCTCCACCCTGGGCACCCTGGTCACCCTGGCCACCCCCGGCCAGTGAAGCTCCTGGTGTCTCGAGCTCATTAGCAGATTCCAGCATAGGTTTAAATCAGAAATAGTCCAGGTACCAAGAGGGCGCCTGGGAAAATCCCAAAGACGGTTTCCATGCCCAGATTTCCCAGGCCAGGCTGCCCCAAGACGTAATCATGAACCAGTAGTTCCGGGGCCACGTGGCTGTGGGAAAAACAACGCAGTGCATGTGTGGCGCAAGCAAATCAGGCCGCTCACTCAGCCGCGCCTCCTCTGTTCTGACTTGGGGTGACGCCTTGGGTCAGCAGGGGCTGGGTTACAGCTCCCCCGACACCTGCTTTTCTGCTCAGAAACTGCTTGCTCCGCAGCGGAGTATTACCAGGTATGGGCAGGGAGGGCCCCTAAGGCTGCCCTATGTTTACAGCCCATTTGTCTGCTTTGCATGTCCAAATGGCCATGGAAAACTTCCAAGCCAGGCTTTGTCAGGCGGCTCTGCTCTTGTCACCTACAAATCATGCCACTACGTTTGAAGCCATAAATACTGAACCATGTCTATGCACAGCCACAAAGCAGGTGTCCGCGTCTCCGCTCTGTCCAGCCAGGCCCTTGGGGCTATAAGCAGCATGGCCTGAAAACGTGCCTGCAGCCCGCTTCTGCCCGCAGGGCTCAGCGCTCCCTGTACCGTTTCAGGTGCGTCTCCCCCACATAAACAAGACGTCAATGCAAGCGGTATTGGATTATCTCTACAGCAAGCAGCTGTCGCCCAACTTGGACCTGGACCCGCTGGAGCTCATCGCCTTGGCCAACAGATTCTGCCTCCCACACCTGGTGGCGCTTGCAGGTAGGTTGATGGCTGAGCCCGTGCAGCGCCTGCCCTGTTTATCAGAGTCACACTGAAACCACACAGGACTTCCAGGCAGTAGAGCTTTCCTTCGTCGATCAAACAGCTGTGTCATTCAGGGTGCTAGGAGCTGGTCACGCATGTCAGACGGTCCCATGCCGTTCAGCAAGCATCACACAGCTGCTCTGTGGCAGGTCCCGCTAGGTGACATGGACAAGAGTGATGCCAGCACCCTGCCCGAGAGGCCACGTCTGGGCCTGCTGAGCCTTGCGTGGGCCACAGAATTGGAAATGAAACCGTTATCCCCAGAGCGTGTGCACAGACCCCTTTTTTCCGAGAGGGACGATGATGCCGCAGTCAAGAGGCACTGGCAGAGCCAGACTCCCTTCCGGCCTGCAGCTTACAGGCTGCGTGACCCTCTCCTTGTGTAACCCACGCTCGTATCACAGCCATCGCTCTCCTTAGCACAGGGATAATGCTGTCTACCACAGAGTGGTACGAGGATTAAGTTAGCTAAAATATATAAAGTCCTCAGAGCGCTATCTGGCACGTAAGTGGCTTTCTTAAAGCTTTTTAGAGAAAACATTCTGACATTGTCAGTTCATTTTGGGGGGAAGAAAGATTTGGCTTCCCTTCAAAAACCTTATCTGTCATTTCTAGATTGTTCAGTTGGAATACTAAAGCCAGCCTCTGTGTTAGAATACATACACGAAAATGCCTGTCTTTAAACACTAAAACCTGCCGCTTCGCTCATTGGAGGGGTCAGCCGCAGCTTGGGTGCCTGGCGCTGGCATTCCGAGTAGCCAGGAGAGCAGTGACTGTCGTGGTCACGTGTCTCTCCCGTGCACACAGGAAAGCGTGTGAGCAGGTTAGATTCTCCATACATAAGCACTGAGTAATTATCCAGGCGTGGTGGCACACACCAGTGATCCCAGCACTCGGTAGGCCAAGGCAGGAGGATTGCCATGAGCTTGAGACCACCCTGGGCAACAGAGCGAGACCCTGTCATTAATAATAATAATAATAATAATAATAATAACAATAATAATAATAGAATAAAAGTGAGTTCTTGATCAAACCAGCCACTCCTCAATGCACTTTCTTACAATAGCTAAAGGATTAATTTTTCTGTTCTCTCCTGGGTTTTACATTATAGTACTGAAAATTGAACCCAGGGACCTTACACTGAGTTATATTCCCCTCCCCTTTGTACTTTTTTATTCTGAGACAGGATCTCAATAAGTTCTCCAGAGGGGCTGGGGAAATAGCTCAGTAGAATAAGTGCTTGCTTAGCAAGTGCAAGGGCCTGAGTTCAATCCCCAGTCCTGTGGAAAAAAAAAAAAGAATTCAATAAGTTCTCCAGGCTGGGCCCAACCTTGACGTCCTCCTGCCTCGGCTTCCCAGGGTGGGGTCACGGGTCCACACTGTCACACCAGCCCATCCATCCTCAGACTTCTTCTCCTCAAAACCCTCCAGCTGGAGATCAGAGTCCTTTCTCTACCCTGCTTCCCCACAGAGTGAAAAGAAAGTCAGAGCATTATTATTAGACTTCTGAGCTATTTCTGACCAACATACCTGAAGTCTAAATTGCAGTGTGTATGCAGTATCCCCTCGCTATTTTGTAGTCGACTTTCGCAGGTTTTCAAAGAATATTAATCTAAATTATTATCATGGATTTTTCACTATAGCGCAGGATTTTGTAGGACTATACAGTATGTGTATATTATTAAAATTATGTAGGTTTATGTTTAGAAAACGGTAATGAACATTGTAAGTATTTTTGTTGTTTTCTTTTTTTTCTTTTTTGTGGGACCAGGATTTGAACTCATGACCTTGCATTTGCCAGGCAGGCACTTGTGCCACAGAGCTATCTCCCCAGCCCCTAGAAGTGTTTTTAAAAGTGTGGAAAAGGTTTATGGGAGTGTGGAGAGGGTTTATAAAGCCTTAAAATATATGTACCTACTAAAATAAATACAGCATCTCTACCTCCCTGATTTTCACTTATCCCAGGAGGGACTGGAACGTGACCTTGGTGATGAGGGATCACTGTACCATCTTTAAAATCCTAACTCCATGAGGCTATGGGGGAAACAATTTTTCATAAAGAGCTGCTCAAATATAACTCTCCGTAGATTTTACAAGTATTTGTCCTTTGAAAATACTTTTTTATATAGGGTCAAAAGTAATTGGGAGGAGCCAGGGGGATAGCTCAGGGACACAAGTTCCTGTCTGGCAAGTGCAAGGTCCTAAGTTCGACCCCCGGTTCCACAA
The DNA here is from genome assembly GCA_004027915.1 of Capromys pilorides. Taxonomy (NCBI): domain Eukaryota; kingdom Metazoa; phylum Chordata; class Mammalia; order Rodentia; family Capromyidae; genus Capromys; species Capromys pilorides. Next base: position 11,614 of record PVKN010007968.1, read on the forward strand.
AGAAAAGTAATTGGGAGACAAATTTGTGAAACAAGGTTTTCAGTCAGTCCTGGGGCAGGTGCCATTTTTTATTTAAATGGTAAATCCAGAAGCGAATAGCATGAAATTAATTTCTCTTGTGAAAGAGTTAACTAACCTAAGGAAAGTTGCTTGTGTGAATTACAGACTTCTGTGTGCCTGGGGCATTGTTATCGTGTGCCATTACCGCTGAGCTGGGAGTGGCAGCTCACGTCTGTAATGCCAACACTCGGGACCAGGGCAGGAGGATTCTGGCCAGTTTGAGGCTAGTCTGGGCTGCAGAGCAAGTTTAAGGCCAGTGTGAACTGCACAGGGAGACCCTGCCTTTTTCAATAATAATAATAATAATAATAATAATAATAATAATAATAATAATAATAAAGCTAAGAAGTCCTCTAATGATTTGTAGTGTTGGGTGAGTTCTGTTTAAGGTAGACTGTTCAGAACATCTTTGTACAGTTTCAAGTTCAGTTTCTGGGATGAAAATACATTGCAAAGCATTGTTAAATAAATGCTAAGAAGCTTTGCAGTGGCTTGAAGAGTCTAAGGGACTCCAGGTGACCTCTGGGAGAGGAGGGCTGTGCCACAGTTCACCCGGTTCCACTTGCTGTACAGAACGGAGGCAGGCCACACTGGCAGGAAGGCGGAGCCACAGCGGGAAGGTGCAGCCTAGATCACATGGGCCAGGAGCGCGCCTTGGCAGTGGCGTGTTCCTTGCAGCACTGCAGTTAAACACGTAGCCTAAAAAGTGAGCCACGTGGCCTTTTGGTATGCCCAAGCTCATGAAGGTAACTTACCCTACATTATAGTCTGCCAAGTGTGAAATGCCATTCTGCCATCAGAAGTGTCAGCGCATCCTTTATTGAAAAATGCAGTGGACAAGGCCTTGGCAGTACCCTCTTTGCTGGTGAGAGGCCTCACCTCGCTGGTGAAGGCTGGTGGAGTGGTGTCGCCACTTTCTCAGAAGAGGGACAGTGAAGTTTGGTGGCTGTGCAGAGCTTCCCTTTCACGAAAGCTTATACTGTCACCTGTGATCTCTTATGGGTTTTGCCCATGGTATTCTTTTCAAGTTGAAGCCCACCTTGCCGAGCCCTGCTCTTGGTTGTCACTAAGTGTGTGCGGTGCTCTAAATCTCCTTGGTTGGTTTTATTGCTGTGCACTTCATTTGTCCAGGAATAGTTCGTATCTTGTCCTTTCACTTGAGCACTAAAAGCTTACTTCATTGGCCTGAGTTCGATATCTTAGTGTCTTAGGCCAGCAGAGCAGCCAGAGTGTACACGGCGCTCGCCCTCTGCGGGACGCCGCTCCTGACACCCAGCAGCAGCGGCAGCACCAGCAGTCCCTGGCCACAGGTCCCCATAACGTGTACAGGAGTGACGGGAAAGTTAGAAGCACAGAGAGAAACCCCAAAGCGTGCCCACAGATGCCGAGTAAACACATGGCGTTGGGAAACTGGCATCATCGGACTTGCTCGACACGGGCGGTCCAGACCTTCAGCGTATCTCTCTCTCTCTCTCTCTCTCTCTCTCTCTCTCTCTCTCACACACACACACACACACACACACACACACACACACACACACTTGCAAAGAGTAAACAAGTGAAGCACAATGAAGTGAGCTGTTCTCAGTGCTGGACCAGAAGAGCAGGCACTGTGCTAGTGGCGAGGCATCGCAGAGCTAGTACTGGAACCCTCGGCCCTGTCCTCACACGTCATTCCCAGAGGCAGGAGGCAAAAGGCAGTTAGCTGGGCCTCACGAGGGCCACAGAGAGGCCGTGCACAGCTGGAGGCAGCTCCTCCACCAGTCGCTGCTGAACTTCTGCCTGGAGTTCTGCCCGTCTTCTAATCCAAGAGACCAGACTGTCCACCCACCCGAGGCTGCTGAGACCACGGCGTGCGTCACGTTTCCCTGTTCTCTGTCACACAGTCTCTTCACTATCAGGCTTAGAGCTCAGTGCATGAGATAGTGAGCAGGCACGCATCCCCAGAGCCCCAGGGAAAGCCACCTGGCCCGGCAGAGCCGCCCTGCAGTGTGTGCCGTCCAACGCAGTGGGCAGGCGGGTAGTGGCACACTTGGCGTCAGTGTGACTGAGGTACGCAGCTTTCCCCCGTATTTGAGTTGCACAGCTCGCAGTCGCTGACCTGGACAGCAGGGTGAGCCCAGGAGGATGCTGGCTCTTTCAGAAGCGCAGCCTTGTCACACGTGTTGGAAATCAAGCTCGGCATACAGAAAGGCCACCCATGGAAGTGGACCCTGGGTTCAGTGCCCATGGCTGCGCGGAGCTGTGTCGCACACTTGCCCCCTTGGCCTGCCTGGCCCAGCCCCTGCAGACCTGGCTTTGCTGGATTTGGCCACAGAGCGCAGTGTGACATTCTCCTGTCCTCTCTTCCCAGAACAGCATGCGGTGCAGGAGCTGACCAGGGCCGCCGCGAGTGGCGTGGGCATCGACGGGGACGTGCTGGCCTACTTGGAGCTGGCCCAGGTTTGTCAGTCTGCTTTCACCTACCTCTTTGGTGTGTTCAGTCCCCTCATTTCAGCCCCACAGAGTGCTCTTCTTGGCATCTGTCCACATAAAGGCGTCACCCGAGTCACAGTGTGTACCCTGAGAGGACCTGAGCGTTCCCCATTCCAGGCACCACTCAACCTGCTGGGCTTCACTGGAGCAAACAGGGACCCTCCCCCCACAGCAGTCCCTTCCCAGCCTCCCCCCCACTGCAGGGTGCTGACGTTTAAGCTGGCGAACCACAGAAACAGGAGAGGGAACGACTATGCATGTCTTCCTTCCTGGAATCCTGGGGCGCATGCTGGCCAAGGTTCGTTTCTAGAATGCCGTGTAGCCCTGTGATACCACACTGCTTACCAAAGCTCTCCCCAAGTTTTCTAAAATCAGTATTTGTGGATATCAGTGTCCATAATCTCAATACATGGTCTCAGCCTTCTAGAGAAGGGCAGAGGTCCAGCTTTAGTTTTGTCCCCACATGGCGTCCTCAGGGCACAAAGCTAACCTCCCCCTCGGTTTCTTCATCCATCACACCCTCCCAGCCTCACAGATCATTGTGGAGGTCAACTAGGAGGAAAGTTCAAGGAAGAGCTGAAAGAAAGGGTGGTGTCTCATGGTGCAGGGCGTGCAGGGCCATCTGGTCCCTGGCACAGCCCGGCTAACCACGAGCTTACGGTCTGGGGTAGCAAAGCATTACCTCTGCGATCTTCCTGCCCATTTAGCTTGCCTTTCTCGGTCAGGACAGGAGCTTACTACATCTTAGGGCAAGTGGGGTAAAAGCCCAGGGTGAGGAGGTGTTTTCAGAAAGAGAAAGGTGGCAATGTGGCAGATGTGAGACCGGCCTGGACCCACGGAGAAGAAGGTGCAAGAGGACTTTGATTTAGCATTCAGCCAGTATTTGTTGTTTTCCTCCTGCATACCAGGCCCTGCTCTAGGCCAAGGACACACAGACAGTCCATTCGTTCCCCTGGGAGAAATCCTAGGCAAGTAAAAGAAACAAACACAGTCACAGGTTATTGAAATCCAGTGTGAAAAAGCAGCTAATGAAGGACCACAGTGACAGCTGAGGACAGACATCCGCTGGGAGGACCCGGCAAGGCCCCATCCAGACTTGGGGCCCACAGCTTAAAATTTGAGATCTTTTAAAGTACCCCCAGTCTGGGGAACAGCGTACGACTCTGGCTCAGTTCAGTAAGTGTCCCGCCCGGAGAAAACGTGAAATGACTCAGAGTATCACCTGAGACCAACACGCTTGAGCTAATGTTTGCTGTAGTGTCTGTCGCCTTGCTCTGCTTTCCCACCCCGCCTGTCCCTGCACCCCACCCACGCACCTACCTGCAGGAAATATTTCTGCTAAGCCTTGACAAGCCACGGCAGAAACGGGCTAGGATGGGGTGTCCAGGGCTTTCCTCCTAGAGAGGCCTCCCACAGGCCCGTGAGGCAGAGCACCTGGCATTTACGCCAGGGCCACATGGAACCCCACTCTGTTGCAGTTACAGTTTTTGTGGTGTGACTGTCCCACCACGGCCAGTTTTAACAACATGAAGTTACTGAACTCAGAGTAGGAAAAACATGCGCCCAGTTGCCTCCTTAAAGCTGTTAAGAGCCCACCCAGAGCGCCACCACCCTAACCTTATTTCTAGAGATAAATCAAAAGCCAGCAGGACCTGGAGGCACCAGTCTCACACTCTCAGGATGGTTGGGACTGTGACAGTCTGAGTCTCCTGAGTGGGTCTCTGAGGCCCTGCCTTATGCAGTAGCCAAAGATGTGCACCACTGGAGAACACACAGGGTTCCGGGATTTTGCCCAGCGAAAGGGACATCAGCCTGCAAAGGAATGGGCTCGGGGCATCCTGCTAGACCTCGCAAGATGGGAGAGCTGGGGGCCGTCAGCTTCTATGCTCCAGTCTCTTTGGGTCATAGCAGGCTCGGTGGCCCTGCTTAGAAGAGAAGAGTGGGGCCCTTGGATCCCTCCCACCCTGCGTACTCTGCTTGCCCTTGTTGTGTAAGCAAAGGGCAGGTATAGGACAGGCGTGCAGCTCCCAGCCTCCTCTCTCGGGTCTTTGGCCCCGGCAAGCTGAGCTCTGACATGTGACACAGAGTATTCCGTTGCAGAGGCTTCCTTAAACGGAGAGGACATCGCTGCCCTCTGCTCTTGCTGGTGCTTCCAGAGGGCACGCCACTTATCACTGGAGGGCCAGGTGGCACAGGAGGGTGGGAGGGCAAAGCATACTTGAAATTCTTCTTGTGATACGGTGATTATTTTGGGCATGGCTATCATGGTAGAGGGGGTTGCGGAAGGGTATATCAGATACTGCGCTAGGCTGGCATCAGAGGTGCGGCTGAAGTTAAAACCTGGAAGTCAAACAAGAGCTTCCTGAATGGGTTCTCTTGGCCCTTCGATTCTTGTCGCCCCACAGTGGCTTCTTGTTTCTCTGTAGCCTCACTTCAGAAACTAGAGCCTGACTTGCTTTCGGTCGCTTTCCTGTAGTTTCACAACGCCAGCCAGCTGGCCGCCTGGTGCTTACACCACATCTGCACCAACTACAACAGCGTTTGCTCCAAGTTCCGCAAGGAGATCAAGTCGAAATCTGCAGGTGAGACTGCGCAGAGGCCCTGTCGGTCCAGTTCTCCTGGGCCTAGGGACAGAGCGTGCTCAGAGGGAACTTGGGGTTGTCTGTGTGCACACCGTGGCCCACAGCACTGGAGAGTGGGGATTCCCTTTTGCGATGCCTGCTTGGAGGACTTAAATCAGCCAGCGTTCCGGGTCACCTGAGCACACAGGGAGGCGAACCTTGGAGAGGCTCAGACTCTGAGAGCGAGGGTTCAGGCTCCCCATGTCCAGCAGCAAGGCTGCAGGCACCCTTGGCCGTGGTCCTAGCTACAGCCCAGCCCCATGGGGAGGTGAGGGGGGGATGCAGGAGGGGGGGCAGTCACCAGAGCAGTAGTGGAGTAACTGGGGAGCTCAGCAAGGTGGCATGGCCCTCTCCTCACCAGAAAACCAGGAGTACTTCGAGCGGCACCGCTGGCCCCCAGTGTGGTACCTGAAGGAGGAAGACCACTACCAACGTGTGAAGAGGGAGCGAGAGAAGGAGGACATTGCACTAAATAAACATCACTCAAGACGCAAGTGGTGCTTCTGGAATTCGTCTCCTGCAGTCGCCTGAAGAGGAAGTGAAAAACACCCGTAATCGGATCCAGCACTCTGAAAGCACTACTGTAAAATTAGCCTTCTTCTTAGAGATGCGCTGTAGTTCAGGTTTCAGGCAGGGACCTTCTTCTACTTCTGTGCATTTCTCCTTGCTAGGATCAAAGCACAAGCTCACCACCAGTGAGCCTGGAAAAAAGGGAAGCTGACTCGCTGCATTCCTTAAACTAACACTTCTGTTTCTTACTAGACGGCGGCTTCACCGACTTCAGTCTGTTGTTTTGTTTCTTTTTATACAAAGAAAATATCCAGCTTTCATGTTTCAGATTCCAAATTGGAAAATATTTTTATATGGTCTCTTGTATTTTGTTGAAATAAAAATACTATGTATTACTTTATTTTACAGGCCACAAATTGACCATGACATGCCTTGTGAGTCCCTGGGCCAAGTGACCACTGAACACTATTCCGTACTTTGAGGGTTCTCTTTTAGTTGTGAAGTAAAGGGTTGGGCTGAATCCCTCAGCGTGCAAGTTGAAAAGTGCTTACTCTTTGTTCTGCTAAATAACACCGATGTAATTACCAACTCAACTCCAAGAACGTGTATTTACAATATTTGCTGTGTAAGTGCTAGTAATTATATGGTTATATGTGCCATGTAAAATATAGTGATAGCAAATATTCCTTGTTTAAAATGTCTTAGATTCAAGAGGATAATCTTTATAATCATTAGAAGGGCTTATTAAACCACAGCATTATCCAGGGCAGACTCCCTCGTGGACCTGAATACATCCAATACCATTAGAGCATGGGTGTTTGGATTACTGAATTAGGGTTTTTGTCTCTCAGTATTCCTTGGTCTGGCCATGCATCTGCATGCGGACTCTACTGACTTGAATTGAGGCGGGCAGGGGCCTAGGTCCCTGGGGGGCACCCTCCACCTACAGCTTCGTCACGTCTCACTACCAGAAACAGGCTTCCTCAGGTCTCCCACCTGTGGCCAGTTTCATTTTGTAAAACATATTTTTAACTCTTCCCAGGGAAAATTCATGTTGCTGCAGAAACAGATTAAGGCGGCCCACCTCTCCTGCTGAATTCAGGGGGGCCTTTGAGGGCACGCGGCTGGGAGCGGGGTCCCTGCCATGGAAAGGAATCTTATCCCAGGAGTCCAGGACACGGTGCTATTGGGGATGAGCTGTGACCCTTGGTCCTCCTGAGCTCTCAGTGTTAAAATACAGAGTGCTGAGCTGGAAGCTGCTGTGAGACAGTTGATCACAGCTTCTCTGTGAATAAAAGCGCGACAGCACATGCAGAGCACCGTGAGGCCACGGCTGCTCACCTGTGGAACGCCGTGGGGCAGGGGTGGCTCACCCCGCTGCATGGTCAACGTTCCAATGCTAAGGGCTAACTTTGTTTTTATTTCCTTCTGGCTTTTCCAAAGATGGAAAAGAGACAGTTGACTCCAAACCCCAGTCAGATGCATTTGAAAATCTGTCTAGATTACAGATGGGCTGAGTTATTGCTAACAGTGAACACACACACACACACACACACACACACACACACACACACACATGCCAGCTTAGAGAGGCTGAGAAACATGCCACCTATTGTGCAGGAGAGGGAGCCGTGGTGTGAGGAGGAGGACGAATACATCCACGTTAGTTTTTAGAGTAAGGTTGTTATAAGTTACTAGTAGGAGACGTGAGTCCAAATAAGAGGGTGAAGGTCACAACTCGGGAAGAAGCGACTGGTGTCCCCTCAGAAGGTGACAGGTGGAGTTGGCAGTGAGCTGTCATAGTTGAACTTATACAACCAAAGCTCCCATTTGATTGTAATCATGCCAAAATGTTATGGACATAAATGAACATGGGGTACAAGCAATAATATCCACTACTGTCGTCAGCTGCTGTAACCAAGTGGCCGGTTCATTTGGTTGATGCTGATTATGGCCTTTAACCATGGTGGTTTGTTTCATGTTTTTTATTTCATAGAAAGCCAATAAAACTCTTTAGCTATAAAATGCCTCCAGTTTTGTTATTTTTATTTTAATAAGAAATTACAATGTGATAGTTTGAAAACACGTTAGTAATACATTCCCAATAATTGATACAATGCAAATTGTTGTCCTCATTGTAGTTATACAGGGAACATGGTGTGGATATGATAAATTTTCTAATGGTTACTGGTACAATAGATTTCTTCTCTATGATCTAAGAGAAGGTAGTTGTATACATAGTCAAATGTTTCATAATTGCAGTGAATTACTGGTGAAACCGGCAGTGTTGGAAGCTGTTGATTAGAGCCTTTTACAGCTCAGTTAATTGAATATTTTTTTAAACTGTCAGCACTTTATAAAGATTCTGGCATGCATGTACCTTAGTAACAAAGCAGATCGAATGACTGGTGTGGATCCCAGCACCACGATGTAGGTGACTCTTAGCTCTTGAGAGAGCGTGACGTCACTAGACGTGCTGCGGCCGTGGGAGTGGCCCAACTCTGCTGGGGGAATGAGGAGAATCTCCTCTTGGGCAGCTCTACTGGCAACCAGGCCAAAGGTCTGGGTTGCGGACTCATGAAGAAGTCTTTCCTTCAGAAGCAGAGCTGAGGAAGCCTTTCGTGGCACCTTCCAGAAGCTGTGATGCTCACCTGGGAGGTCTGGCCTGAGCAGGAAGTTCTCCAGTACTCCCCCAGAAGGAGCTGACCGCCGCTGGAGAGATGACAGCTTGCCAGCACAAGCCCAAACCTTTTAAAGGCGGCACCACCTTTATATAGTTATACCAGGGGAGTCTTCTTCCTTTTCCTAGGGGGCTGGAAAATCGTCACAAGGGCTGAGGACTGAGCTCAGCAGCACAGCATCTTGCCTGGCAAGCACAAGGTCCTGAGTTCAATTCCCAGTACCAAAAAAAGTTATCACAAATTCCAACACCCTTAAAATAGCATTTGGGGAATCACAGATAGAGGAAACTGAAGTATTTTCATTGTAAATACGCAAAAGTTTAATGTTTCTGAGATTTTTCTTGACATTTGCTTCTATTATATGACACATCAGTTGTCAAAATTCAGTATTTTCTTGAGGTTTTTCCTAATGGAGGAGTGTGTGTGTGTGTGTATGTGTGTGTGTGTGTGTGTACGCGCGGTAAATGGATACCAGTAGGCAGGAGCAATAAGTTCCTTAAAAGAATTGCATAAAAGGTACAAGGTAACCAGGTGCATGTATGTGTTTGCCTTTGTGGAGCGTCTGAGTGTACATGCAAGGAATTCAGCAGCCGTATCCCAAAGAAAAGCAAGAAACAAAACTAACATCAAAAGGAGAGACAAAGAGAAAACCACTGGCCAAAGCCAGAGAATGGAGTGAAGCGCTCCGGGCCGCCATGCACTGTCTTTCCTCCAAAGCGCTTTGGAGTACATAAGAGTGTCACTCATCTCGTGCCTCAGTTTGGTTTCCAGTGTATCTTTCGGTGTCTTGAATTTTTAATTAAAGTTCAGGTAGCTGTGCCACCCGAAAGGCACAGACTTGGAACTGAAGGCGTCTGTGCAGCCTGGCAGCTGGCCTGCAGGTGCCGTGCTGGCAGGGAGCAGTGCTTTCTGATGGGCTGCGCTGGCCACCTGTGCTGGCCGAGCCTCTACATGGAGTAATTCACGAAGTCATTGAGATGCGTGGTCTTTATTGGGTAGATGTGCAGGTGCTCATCAGTCTACTTATTTGTAGACTGCAGTCTAAAGTATATGGAAATAAACCAGGCGTGGTGGTGCACACCTGTAATCCCAGCCCTGGGGAGGCTGAGACAGGCAGATCACTACTAGTCCAAGCTGTGTAGTGAGACCTTGTACCAAATAAAGTAAAATAAAATAGAAAATGAGCTATTTTATAAAGAGATAACATGGAGATGGAAACTGATAGATCTATCACTGCACAGCCATAGCCACGGATGTGCTATGAGCAAGAGCAGTAGACACGGTGTGCCTGGCCAGAGCTTCGCTCCTTTGGCTCCGAGGATTCCTATGGCCTGGTGATGAAATGAGAGCCGCCTAAACATGACACCAAGGAAGGGACATTTGTTACGCTCTTTGTGTCTGAACAACTTGCAGTCCCGAAGAGAAGTGATTAGAGGTAACAGGGCATCGCTGAGGAAAGAGCTTGGCCCTTCGCTGTCTGCTTGGGTAGCACAGGTAGGTGCTACCCCTTTCTACGCATGTATCTCACATCCTTTTTCATCTTTGTATGTGTCCCGCAATGGTTCTTGGTAGTCCCAGTTGGAGTGATGCACTCGTGGAATGTTACGTTTAACTGCAATGTGGAAAATCACACAGCCTTCCATGCTTGGGTCTTCTAGAAAGGAGAAGCAGGTTTCGCTGTGCTTCCAGTGCACAGTAAGCAAGATAACTTAGGTAAAACACGGGACGTGGTACTGTGCCCATATGAAGTACTCTGCAGATGGAAGCTGAACAGAATTGGTGGCGCTCTGGGCCACCAGAGCTTAGAACACTGAAAAGCAAGGCACGAAATCCCGGAGGAGGTAACCACGCACACTGCAGACTCAGTCATGTGGCCTTTGACTACTTGTTTCTTCAACCAAGTGCCAGTGTTGCTTCTTAATGCATCATAAAGATGATTAAAGAATGAGAAACTAAGACCTGTAGGGCCTCTAAAGGTGAGGGCACTGGAGGCAAAGAGGGGCTGCAAGAGGGCAGGAGGGTGGTTTTTTTCTTATGCATCTTGAAGGTTGGACGTGAAAAGCCTAGTTAGCCATTGTCTTGGTCTCTTCGTTGCTGTAACTGCACAGCGCAGGATGGCAACTTGTACAGAGAATGTATTTTATTTAGCTCATGGTGCTTGAGCCTAGGGATTCCAATTGCCGGAGCTGTCATCTCTGCAGCCTCTGCATTACATCACCCCAGCTAGGGTCTCCTTTCCTCTTAGAAAGCCACCAGTCCCCAGAGGAGGTCCTCCCTGACTTTATCTAATCACCTTCTCAAGACCTCACTTCAAATACCATAAGACTGCAAGCAGGTGCAGGGGCCAGGGTTTCGATCCCTGGGGCCTACTGTGCCAGTCCTGCCCCCAGAGAGCACTGAGACAATAATTGAGACTGGGTGTGGTGGCACGCACCTGTAATCCCAGCTCTTGGAAGATCAAAAACAGGAAGATCACTATGAGTGAGATCTAGTAGTGAAATCCTGAACACCCTGTAGGCCCTTCCCTAAAATACAAAAAAGAACCCGTAAGAATTTAGGGAATAACTTTCTAAAGCACGAAATGTAGGGCCAGGAAAATAGCTTGGCAGTATAAGCGCCTGGCTGGCAACACAAGGACCAGAATTCAATCCCTGGTACTGCATGTTGTGCTGGCCAAGGAACCCTGGGCACACCATGCCACCCACCAATACTGGGCATGGTGGTGCAGGCAGTGAGACCCCTGTGCAAGTAAATAAATAAATAAATGACTAAAAATAACAATAAAAAGTGAAATGTTAGTGGACCCATTCAAACCAGCATAGCCGTGTTCTGCAGCAGTTGCCACATGTCCTCCTCACCCAGTGAGGGTCGCTTCTCATGTCCCCGCTCCATAACACCGATAGCTGCAGCACATTCCGTAAGTCTCTTCAAACACGACTGCGTCCTATGAACAGTTTGGCTTCATGTTCACGGTTGTTCTATTACAAATGGCGTTGCATAAGGAGTTCATTCTGCCATTTGCTTTTCTGACTCCACACTGGCATGAAAACCTGCTGTAGTACTGGTGTGTGCAGCCCCCCCCCTTACTTCCGGTGGCCACATCTCGTGCCCACATGGCACCAGCCTTGCTTCCCAGTCCACTCTGCTGGCTCACAGCTCTCATCAGCGCCTGCTCCCTGGCATGATGGTGAGCTTCCTCGAACATCCCTTGAGTCAGAGCTGAGCTAGGATTCCAGGTCCTACTCTAGGCATGCTGAATCACAGCCTCCTGGGGGGCTGGACGTGTGTGTGGCACTGGACTCAGTGCCACACGTGTCACCCCTCACGTGACCCGGCACCGAGAAGTTAGTGCCAAAGGCTCTGACCCAGCCCAGCAAGGGAAGAGGAGAGGTTTAGCTTCCTCCGCCTTGGGCGGCCTGATAAAGCTTTCTGCTGTCGAAGTTGTGTGGTTTTTCATATTGTCTGACTTCCATGAAAGGCAAAAGGCCTAGATGTCTTCTCAGAGCCCTTGAACACCAACATTCCTGGTCTTCCTTTCAACAATCGCTTAGCTCGATTAATCACCTTAACATACACAGCTATCAAAACAAAACAAAAAAACCGTCTTGTGCGCTCTAGGTATGCACAGTGTTTGTCAGTTATACCTTGGAGCTGGGCAGGGTTTCCTAAGGAGCTCTTGCACATACTCCGACAGTTGCCTTCTAGTTTTATTTCCTATGTAGAATCTAAAGAAAAGGTCACCTGCCAAGATACTTTTTGTTGCACTGTTATCTCAGTGTCCTGAAGTCAGTTCAGTCCTTTCCCTTTCATGGTCCTTTTGCCTTTGGGGAGAGCCAGGGCTCACCCAGTGGCGAGCCACGTAGAAGGCAGATGAGGCCGCCTGGCTTTCCGTAGAATCGGCTGCAGCAGGCATAGTGCTGCTCACACCTGGGAAAGACGCTCACGAGAGGGGACTTCAGAGCTGCTTCAGAAAGTGGCAAGAACGACGAGATGAACGTGTTGAAAGCGGAGAGGACTCAGCAGGGATGAACAGTGATGTGTCTTTGACCTTAATAATTATTTTTAAATCTTTATTTATTTGCTACAGGGTCTCACTATGCAGCTTGGACTCACAGTGATCCTCCTATCTCAGCCTCCCCAGTGCTGGGATTACAGGCATGGCCACCACGCCTTGTCTCGGTGGCTGGCTCAGCACGCCCAGATTCAGGGGCCAGCATGTCATGTAGTACTGGGGATCAAACCCAGGTCCTTGTGCTTGCCAGGCGGGCACTTAGACCACCAGGCTATCTCCCCAGCCCCACAATAAATATTTTTTAATTTAAACATTCACCCTGCCTCTCACCATAAAGCCTCCTCTATCCTAGCAGCCTGGCACAGGTGGTACACCAGGATGCCACCTCCTAGGTAGATGGGGGCCTTGAAACCACTGGACGTGTCCTCTTAGCCTTGTCCCCCATTCATAGGCTTGGATCACAAAGACATTCCTTCATTTTATAGGCTTGCTTTCTTCAAAAAATAAGTCATCTTTGAAGAAGACCAGGCATCTGCAATGTTAAACCTTAGGTGCGTTTATCAACCTAGAAAACATTAATTTCACCCTCCTGCCAGCAAGCGTCACATAGTCAGTTGTTTTGCTTACGAGCGCGTGGGTGCCTGGAGTGGTTAGGCCTCGGGCACATGGTGCTGTACTTTCCCCTCATTCTTCCAACTGTATCCAAATGTTTGTTCATTGCCCACATCTCAGTGAAAGTCCCCCAAGCCTTGGCACCCCTCTACCAGACTTCAAAACACTAACGTGAAAACCGTAATGATTTTTGAGCAGATGTTATGACCAATCCCTGTGACAAACACTTCGGGAGCGCGTGCCCCATGAAGTTCCACAGCACCCCCTTATGTGAAGCATTGTAGGGTCCCTGGAAGCAGACAAGATGCAGGTTTGTAAGCAAGAAGTGTGGGTTTAGGAAGTTTGCTTCAGTGACACCCATAAGGGAAGGGAAGACAGGGAAGGGTTAAGAAGCCAAGCACAAGAAAGGCTTCAGAATGCCCCACTGGCCTTGTCGCAAGGGGCACCTGGGTATATAACTTAGGCCACAGAGCTGGCTTTGAGATTCTTGCCCTGATAGCCAAAGGGCTGGCCTCCGGCAGTGCAGCTGAAGGGGTCATACAAGCCCCTGGGCCCTTCAGACCCTCCAGGGCTAGAGCTGTAGAGCCACGGCTGCAGTAGGACACGAACTCCTGCAACGAAACACAGAGCTGCAGGGGCGAGTCCTCAAAGGCAAAGGAGAGCAGAAAAATGAAAAGATCCCGGGAGAACACAGGATCATCAGCCCACTGACTTCGACTTTGAAACCCCAGACACCACCCTGGACTGTTTGACCATTCAAATTTGACTCCCCTCTCCCAAAACTCCTTGTGAAAGTTGGTTGTGTGACCTCCTTGTGAAAGGAGGTCAGAGGCTCAAGAGGCAATTAGGCCATGAGAGGCGTGAGCTCTTCCTCTCTCAGAGCCATTGCACTGTAGCAAGTGAGGACATGCAGCTGCCCTCTCCTGTCCCCTGCCTATCCGCCTCCTGCCCCCCTCCTGTCCCTCTCCTGTCCCTCTCCTGTCCCTCTGCCTTTCCACCACCTTACAATGCAGCACGAAACCCTTTCCAGTCATGACTCCCAAATCCCAGCAATAATAGCCAATAAACTACTCTTTGCAAGTTTACCCAGTCTTGGGCACTTTGTTACAGTAACATTTAGCAGGCTAAGACAGATGAGGCACATGGAAGTGTTACATGTTGATAGCTAAATATGGTTGAAAGAAAAGGATCTCCTTTTGTGGCTACATCAAAAAA
>PVKN010007969.1:0-25800 GCA_004027915.1 Capromys pilorides
AAGTGTTCCTTAATGAGTAAAGTTGAACTGTTTGAATTAACAGTCACAGTTCCCAAACATTAAATCTCTTTAGTTGAAAGAACAGGTCACTATTATATTACAAAATCTAACCTTGTCTGCTGTCTGTATTTTTGGTAGTATTAGGGATTGAACAGAGGGCCTTGTGCATGCTAGGCAAGCATTCTACTACTTGCTTAGCATCCCTCTATTTTTTTTTTTTTTTTAATGTATTTATTATAGGGTCTACAGGGTCTCACTACACAGATCAGACTTGTAGTGATCCTCCTGTTTTCAGCCTCCCAAACGCTGATGTTGCAGGTGCGTGCCACCACGCCCAGTCTCAGTCACTATTTCATTGTGCTCCAAGGGCAGGGCTGGCACGGCACACTGGGGATTAAACCTGGTTCCTCCTCCTGCCTAAGCAGGCCCTTTAATTTGCTGAGCTATCTGGCTGGTCCTTGTATCATTTTTTATCACTGCACATGATATAATTCTCTTAACAAGAGTTTAGTTAAAAAAATCAGGACTCCTGCCATGACTTCACCTCTCTTTTTTGCATGAAGATTTCATTGTGTAGGGAGGCATGGTTTTGTTATAACTTTCCATCTGGTGGACTATTTTTTTGAAACAGATTGCTATGTAGCTCAGGCTGGCCTCAGTCATGACAATCCTGCCTCAGCCTCCTGAGCGCTGGCATTAGAGGTTTATGCCACTGCACCCAGCTGATGGACTTTTCAAGTACTTGGGTCATGTGAGATCCCAGGTCCTGCTTGAGGGGCAGCACCTTCACACCTGCAGCTGTATCCTTTCAGGAGGGCATATGCATAGACAGGTTTTAGAAGAAGATGGGAAAGATGCACATATTTAAAATGTTAGAGGGACTGGGGAGATAGCTCCATGGCACAAGTGCCTGCCTGACAAGTGCAAGGTCGTGAGTTTGAACCCCAGTCCCACAAAAATAAATAAATAAATAAAATGTTGGTAACCTGTAGCCGGGTGTGGTGGCACACGCCTGTAATTCCAGCACTTGGGAGGCTGAGGCAGGAGGATCAGTGCGAGTTTGAAACCAGCCTGGGCTACAAAAGTGAGCTCAAGGCCAGCCTGAACCGCATAGCAAGACCCTGTCTCAAAAAGACAAAAAAGAAGTTGCTAAACAGTGATGGACTACCCTCCAAAGCAGCTGACACTCTCGGCAGAGCTTAGGGTAGACGTTTTGTGCACTCATCAGCACTGTCTCCATCCTGTCACTAATAATTGGAACGTTTGCCCTGCTAATCAGCTCGTTTCCACTTACCATGTGTGGTCTCTGCTGGTTTGCTTCTTTCTACCCATTCTTTACCAAGTCCTTGGGTGGATGTAGCGTTTCTTTAGGAGTTGTCATAATCCATTGTGTTGTGATTAGAATACCTGAGAGTAGTAAGTAGTTAATTTGTACTGCGTAGATGCTTATTTTCCCACGGCTGGACGGCTGAAAAGATGAAGTTGCAGTCAGGTTTGTTGTATGATGAGGGAGCCCAGTGTATTTTGCCAAGACAGCTCCCTGAATGCTTGAACACTTTCAATAACGTAAGATGCTGATCCTCCCAGGGCAGAAGAGGGAAGGAAACAAGAGGAAACACTCTCTGTCAAGTCCTGTTGTAAGGGTACCCAATCCCTCATGCAGGGAGGAGCCCAGGTGACTTAATTCCTTCTTAAAGGGCCTACTTTTTGATACCATTGTATTGGTATTTTATTTTATTTCATTTCATTTAATTTTTTGATGAGGAATAGAACTCAAGGCCTTGTGCTTGCCAGGCAGGCGCTTGTGTCGCTGAGCTATGTCATCACACCCAGCCGTACATTAGTATTTCTATTTATTTATTTATATTTTTAAAATTTTAATGAGGACATAACAATGAGACAGCTTCAAAACAGATTAGTGGGACAGTTATAATAATTAATACATTGCATATTGTTGTCTTCATAGTAGTTGTTAAGAGTACAAGATGCAGACATGATATCACTTCTAAACACAATTAGTACAAATCTTTCTTCTCACTGAACTAAGAGAAAGTAGCTGTGTTTATAGTCCAATAGTCCATAATAGTAGTGGGTTATCAGCAGAACTGGCAGTGTTGGAAGCTGTTGACCTGAGCCTTTTACAGCTCAGCATATTAATATGGCTTGGCTTTTTATACCTCATGGTTAGACTTTTCTACTGGATGGTTAAGACCAAGGTAAAGCAAGACCTATATAAGGAAAAGTGTAACTTTTGCATCTGACAAGGTCAGTCAAATCCCCTTAGGATTTACCCTGAAACCATGTACAGCAGTTTGTAGAACTTTTGTGAGTGTCAGCCATCTGGATGACCAATTTGTTCTCTGTGAAAGCCTGAGGGTACATTGGTATTTTAGAGGTGACATTCAAATTTTTGCATATGGTGAAGATCAGGAGAGAATCAAAAGTATGATTTCGTGAATTCCGTGGGTAATTGGCACATGAATATAATTTTTCTTAGGCCCACGGGCTTAAGTAGGGGACAGTAGTGTGAACAGATGTCACAGGCTCTTTTTTTGGCCAGTTCAGCCTGCCCCGAAGACAGGGCTGGTGTGGCATGTGGTGCCAGGGGTCCAGCTGCAGTCCCTTGTGCCTGCCTAAGCTTGCCTAAGCCGGCGCTTTAGACTACTGAGCTATCTTGCCAGCCCCCACACAGGCTCATGATGGGCCAAGTCCATTAGCCACTCAATGAGTTCATGAGCTCCAAATATTGAAGTGCATTTGCAGCTGGGCATAGTGGCACAGGCCTGTAAGCACTCATGGAAGCTGAGGCAAGAGGATTGTTAGTTTGAGCCCAGCCTAGGCAATTTATTAAAATAAAAACGGGCTAGGGATGAAGCTCAGGATGAAGGCCCTGGGTTCAACCCTCAGTATTGAAAAATCAAAGTTCACTTGCACAGGTAGGATGGAAACAGATCTGTGGAATGTAAAGTTCAGTTGAAGTTGAGGGGTACTGTTCATGTGTGTTGCATTTTGGAGAAGCTTCCTTGGCCACCACGGTGGACATCTGTAACAAGAGGGTCCCTCAGTGCTACAGATGCTGTTGGTGTTGGCAGGTGTTCCGTGGAGATTCGTGCCAACGTTAATCACAGGGTGTCCCCCTGCCAAAGAGCAGTGGCTGACGCAGCGCGACCTGTTGCAGCGCTTGCTCTCAGTCTTCGTAGGAGCAAGTGAGCGTAGCTCTGCCATCATCTTGTGCTCCAAGGGTCTGTCGGTCTGTGTTTGGAAGGCTAGCAGCTGAAGTCAGTAACTGAGAAACTGACTGGTGGGTGGTGAGCTTGGCAAGGTTTTCCTCCCATTCTCTCCTGGGGCATCTGATAAGGGGATGCAGTCCTGAAGGAGGCGGAATGTGCTGTAGAGCACGAGGCAGTAGACAGTATTTGGAGCGGTTTGCAAAGCCACACAACACAGCCAATAGTACAAGTGAAGTGCTGATGAGTATTACTGTCACAACACAACAGCTTTCTGAGGGGAGTACCTGTTGTCAGGTCCCATGTGAGGAAGCAGCGGCCCAGAGCAGTCATTTGTTCAAGGTTATCCAGACAGTGAGTAACTGAATATTCATTTACTCAGTCTGGCTCCAGAGTTTGTATTTTTAACCACCGTGTTCTCAGAAGCGTCAGCAAAACTGTCAGCTCCTTACCTCTGTCCTGTGGCCTGTTTTTCTATATCCCTATCCCCAGCTAAAAACACTGTTTTACGTTTTAAAGGGGTATTAAAAAAAGGAAGAAAAGAGATGTGACCCACAGACTACTACTGCTAGCGCCTCTTCCGTTTATCACCAGATTTCCATCTCGCCATCTTTCTCTTGTATGTCTGGTGTGGATTGTCCGTCCCAGCAGTGTCACTTCCAACTGTGCTGGGAAGTGTATCCAGTATCTTTTACTAAATACAGGTACCTAATTTAAACTCTTGTATTTGACACTGTTGACTACCCCCTTTATGGAAACTTCCTTAGCACCCAAAACTGGAGAGGTATGGGCTTTCTCTTTACTCAGTGATGGTTACTTTCTGCTTCTTGCTGTCCTTTGCCACTATGGCTCTTTTTTTTTTTTGTCTTTTTGAAACAAGGTGCTGTGGTTTGTGTCTAGGTGTCCTCCCAAAGCCTCACGCAGTAGGCGGGGTGGGGGGGGCGTTCTTTAGTTTGTGATTGATTATTGTGGGTGTGGGTGCTGCGCCTTCTCTGCGGCAGGTAATTTGCATTTCAATGTAAGGAAGGAAGTTAGCTGCTTGAGCTGCAGCTACTCCTCCTCCCTTCTCTTTGCTGCCTGCTGTGAAAGGTTGCCCTCTGCCTTGTATCTTGGAGCCTGCTGAATGTGGACTGAAACCCCCAGTAACTGAACTAAATAAACTTTTCCTTCTCTAATTTGAGTGTTGGGTATTTGTCCCAGCAACTAGAGAAGAGTAACTAAGACACAGGGACTCTGTGTAATTCAGGCTGGTCCTGAGCTCACTTTGTAGCTCCTGACCTCAGTGATCCTCCTGCTTTAACCTCTGGAGTGTTGGGAGTGCTGGGATTAGGATAGATATGTGCCACCATGTCTGGCACTACTTTGGTTCTTTGTCTGCATTTTAAGTACTTACTTTTTTTAAAATTTGTGTATTTGGTACCGGGTCTCACTATGCAGCTCTCTATGCAGCTTGGACTGGTAGTGTGATCCTCCTGTTTTCAGCCTTCTCTGCAGTGGGATTACAGTTGTGCACCACTGCGCCTGTTCTCTGCCCCTGGCTCAGCACACCCAGGAACGGAGCTGGTACTGGGGATCTGAGCTGCCTACTGGAGACCCATAATTGGATACTTCCCCAGATAGCTTCAGTTCAGTTATCTAAAATCAAATTTGCTTTAGTGCTTAGCTGCTAAACACTTCACTTGCCTTAGTGTTTAGGGACTATGGCCTTGAATAGGTTATTTAAGGATGAATCTCTTTTTCTCTCAGACCCTCTGTCTCTGTCTTTTCTTTTCTTTTTTCAATTACTTATTTATTTATTTTATGGCCTAGCTCAGCCTGAGCTAGGGGTGGGGCTGGCACAGCATGTGGTGCCAGGGATCCAACCGCGGTCCCTGCAGTTGCCTAAGCTTGCTGAAGTAGGCGCTTTAGACCGCTGAGCCATCTAGCCAGCCCCTGTCTCTGTCTTTTCCAGACAGTTTTGATATGCAATTCAGGCTGGCCTTGAGCTAATTGATCCTCCTGTGTCAGCCACCTGAGTGGTAGGATTACAGGTGTATGCCATCATCTGGCCAATCCTTTCATCTTTTAAAAGTGTGGTAGTGATACTTACTTTATCGGTATTAATTAAATAAGACAACTTAGAAAAAAATAACTAGACAAGTGGGGACAGTATTGGGGATTGAGCCCAAGACTTTCTACATGCTCAATGACTCTGTCCATAACTTCGTCCCACTAAACAAGACAGTGTATTTATTTTTAAATTTCATGCATTTGCTACAGGGTCTTGCTGTGCATCCTGCACTCATAGTGCTTTTCCTGTTTTCAGCCTCACCAGCACTGGGATTATAGGGGTATGCTGCTACACCTGGTCTCCGTGATCAGCTCAGTGCTCTCAACTGGGGGTATTGCTGGGGATTGGGGATTGAACCCCTGTCCCTGCACTTGCGTAAGCAGCCGCTTAGTCTGCTGAGCTATGTCACTGGCCAATTTTGAAATTCTTTTAAGAATATTCTCAGTGGTTAAAAAAGTTTTCCCCACTTTTACTCCCATCCTTTGTTGGACTACATTTGTGGAAAGGCGAGGAATCATGAATTCATGTCTAGAAAAACAGTAGGGGGCTGGGGACTTACCTCAGTGTCATAAGCACCTGCCTGGCAATTGTAAGGTCTTGAGTTTGAGCCGTGGTACAAAAATAAAAACAGGGCTGGCCAGATAAGCTCAGCAGATTAAAATGTCTGCTTAAACCGGAGTTCGATCCCAAGCATGCCGTACGTGCTGCTGAGACATCGTTACAAGTCTGATCTGTTAGTAAGAACCTGTACTAAATACATCTAAAAAATAAATAAAAACAGAACAACAAAAACCCAAAATAGGTTGGTAATCCAAGTTAGGTGGTATCATGTTTGGTTTTAAAAAGAAAAGGATATGGTTATTTGATATCATAAAGTAGACTTTATCTGATAATAGGTCTGTCTTTGAATATGATTTTGGAAGAGTTTCCAGATATGGACTGGATGTATAACATTCTTAAGTAATTAAATGAAGCATAGTATTCATTTAGCCAGAATACTGTATGTCAATTAAGCTAGTTTCAATATTTTATAGCCTTTCCCTTATGCCCTTCCTAGAAAATATATTGGCTAGTTAAGACATGCTTCACATACCTTGGTTTGTGGAGAATAAAAGTTTATTGTCCATGTGCTTATTTTTTAAAGGAAGGCAGAAAGTTTTTAAAGGGAGATATTTTGAAAAATGAAATATATTCTCCAAATTGGATCCTTTATACATTGCTGTTGGAAACATAAAGTGGTATAGGCCCGTTGGCGTAGGTTGGAGGTTCCTTAAGTTAAACATAGTAGTGTGATCCACCAATTCCACTTTTTGGATGTACGCTCAAGGAATTGAAAACAGTCATGTAAAACATGTACGTAGATGTTCATAGCAGCATGATTTACAATGATCACAAGATAGGAACAGCCCTGATGTCTGTCAGTTGATGAGTGGATTGAAAGTGTGGCCTAGCCATATTATAGCCATGTAATAGAGTATTCAGCCATAAAAGAAGAGCTGATGGACCGAAGAGATATCTCATTGCCTGAGCGCCTGCTTTGGCAAGGGCAGGGACTGGAGCGTGGTGGCACGTGCCTAGAATTCCAGGGCTGGGAGGCTGAAAACAGGAGGATCTCTACAAGTTGGAGCTGTGCAGTGAGACCCTATACCAGATACATATATGTATTTTTTTAATTAATAATTTTTTTTTAATAACTAATAAGATTATACCAGTGAACCTTGAAAACCTTGTGCTCAGTGAAAAAAGCCAGACAGAGAAAGCCATGAACCGTGTGCTCCATTTGAATAAATTGTCCACAATAGGTAAGCTCACATTGATGAAAGATAGATTAATGGTTGCCAGGATCCTGGAAGGAGAGAATGAGAAATGTCTGTCTACTAGTAGGCACAAAATTTTGTTTCGGGGTGATGAAAATATTCTGACAACTTTAATTACTGAATTATACATTTGAAAAATGACACGGGGGATTGAATTTAGAGCTTAACATATGACTGGAAAACACTACTGCTGAGCTACATCCCAGTTGGTTTTAGGGTCTCTGTAAGTTGCCTTGGCTGGTCTTCAGTATTTGATCCAGTTGTCTCAGCTTCCCAAGCAGCTGAGATTACAGGTGTGAGCCACCATGCTGGGCCCAATTACACACTTTTAAAGGGTAAATTTTATAGTATTTGAATTATATCTAAAAGTGTATAAGTGAATTATATGTAAAAGTGTATCTCTGGTTGCGTTGTGTCAAACTGTGC
This sequence comes from Capromys pilorides, assembly GCA_004027915.1. Lineage (NCBI taxonomy): Eukaryota > Metazoa > Chordata > Mammalia > Rodentia > Capromyidae > Capromys > Capromys pilorides. Next base: position 7,521 of record PVKN010007969.1, read on the forward strand.
CGTGGTTTGCAGCTGTTCACTTAGTGTTGTGCCACATGTGGGAGACGCTTCTTACGTTGTGAGCTCCAAGTATGGACAAGGGTTAGTGGGAGAAGAAAGTGCCTTAGACTGGAGCTCGGTAACTACCCCAGGCTCTGTAACCCCAGTGGGCAGTTGGAGAGAGGAGAGGGAGGCGATCAGATCAGAATGGCAGTCGCATGTGCTTGACTGTTCTGTGTGGGAGGAGTGGGTAAACAGACCTTGGAAAATATCTTTTTAAAACTTTCTATACTTCTGTAAGGTTTATCTCTTAAAAGTAAGGAATTTATAGAAATGATTAAATTTACTATATCTTTTTGGGGGATACTGGGAATTGAACTCGAGTCCTTGCCTAAATAGGCAGGCACTATGCCGCTGAGCTGTATCTCCAGCTTTAAATTGACTATACCTTGAGTAAATATCTATATTATTAAATAGTTGACAGCTCCTAGAAACTTTCTTCTTCTTTAGATATGAGGCAGATTTACTGACAGGATTCATGCAGCATTTTAAAAGAAGGAGGTTCTGACACTGTTAAATTCAGTGATCCCAAAGCTGCTGGCCTTCTGTCATGGATATATTCCTCACAGATCATTTTTTAGTAAATATTGAGAGAAATAACATTAGTCTTATGAGTTACAGGGAAAGTTTTCTTTTTTGGTATCAGTGATTGAACTCAAGACCTTGCACTTGCCAGGTAGGCGCTTATGCTGCTGAGCTATCTCCCCCGGGTTTTAACAGATGTTTTACCTATAGAACTAAAAATTTTTTTTTTAAGGTAAATAAGGTTTTCATCTAAGTGTCAAAAATAGGAGTTTGATTGATGGCGTAGCGGACTTATTTTTTCTGTATTTGCATAGAGAGTGTTCTGAAATAGCACCAAGATGAAGTGGGTAGGTATCCTGAATCATTCTTTGGTAGACAGAACTGTATTTATGTTTTAAAAATAAACTATGCTGTGATATTTGAGTAAGACTTTTTTTTAGGACTAAGGATCCAATCCCAGTGCTCTACCACTGAGCTATCTCTCCCCCCGCCCCCCCTTTTTTTTTTTGTGATCATTTTGAGACAAGGTCTTGCTGTGCAGTTCAGGCTGGCCTTGAGCTCACTTTTGCAGTCCAGGCTGGTCTCGAACTCACACCAATCCTCCTGTCTCAGCCTCCCAAGTGCTGAGATTACAGGCATGCACTACCATGCCTGGCTATACTCCCTTTTTTTATTTTTTTATTTTTATTTTTGGTGGGACCAAGGTTTGAACTCACGACCTTGCGCTTGCCAGACAGGCCCTTGTGTCATGGAGCTATCTCTCCCCCCCTTTTATTTTTTTATGTCTAAGTCGTAAGTCTTATCTAAAGAAGTTGTGAGAGATAGAGGAAAAAAAATGAGATTTTCCTAATCAAACAAATGTTTTATTTTTCATCTTTTTTTTTGGTACCAGTATTTGAACTCAGGGCCTTGTGCTTGCAAGGCAGGCACTGTGCTCCTGAACGACATCCTTGACCTTAATCATACAAATGTTAATAAGGAGGGCAGTCAGTATACACTGAGTTATACCATCTGTTAAGCACTATTAATGTTTTATGTTCTCCTTCTCAGTCCTCAGAACAGACTATCATTTGAACAGAAAAAAAAGTGGTCCAGTGTAGGTGTTTTCAGTGACTTTTTTAGAAAAACTATATGTATATGTGCATATATGTATGTATGTAGCCAGCCAGCTCAGCCTGCCCTGGGGATGGGGCTGGTGCAGCATGTGGTGCTGGGGATCAAACTGTGGTTCCTGTTGTTGCCTAAGCTTGCCTAAGCAGGCACTTTAGACTGTTAAGCTATCTCGCCAGCCCTCAGTGATGTTTTTCTTGAACTGTTTTAACACCACAAATGTTTACTGAGTCCCAGTAGTATATCAAGATTGGTGGCTTGTAGCAGCAGTCTTCAAAATAGAGACTGATTAAAAATAAAAACAAAAAAACAAAAAAAATCCCATGCATTTCACCTGTCCTACGTTTCACCAGTTTAGATTTCTTTGGAGTAGGAAGCTGTCCAGGGTTCTAACAAAGGGGTTGAAGTACTGATGGCGTGAGGAACTTCTGTTAGCAAGATTTTTACTGTGGTATATGCTACTGTACTCCATTGTAATACTGGGGGTCCTCATATCTTATTAAAGGAGTCCATCTCCAGCCAGCCGTGGTGATGCACACCTCTAATTCCAGCGCTCATCAGGCTGAGGCAGGAGGATCACCATGAGTTCAAGACCAGCCTGAATGACATAGTGAGACTCTGTCTCAAAACAAAAGCAACAATTGTAGCATGGTTGCGTTGTCTTCTTCATAAATTACATTCTAGTAATGGTAACAACCACTTAATCAAAAAATATTTTTAAGTAAGTGAAAAAATAATATGCTTATAAAGTATCAAACAAATTAATATTGTAGAAGAAGTGAAATAGAAATGTAATTTCCAGGGCCAGCCAGATAGCCCAGTGGATTAAAGCGCCTGTTTAGGCAGATGCTAGGACAGGAATTCGATCCCCAGCATGCCAAGCTGGCCCTACCCCCGGGGTGCACTGAGACAGCCACTGAGACTGGACGTGGTGGTGTGCGCAGGTAATCCCAGCGCTGGGGAGGCTGAAAACAGGAGGATCACTGAGTCTGATCTGTGTAGTGAGATCCTGTAGACCCTGTACTAAATATGTCATATAAAAAAAAATACACACACACACACGTATTCCCCCCCAAGGGTAAATGAAATGAGACAGTATTTTGTATGGCACATAAATATTCAGTTGTAGTTTTAAAATTGAGGATGATGAATATCAAATTGCTCAGTTAATTTAGGTTTCACTGGAGTTGGTAGTATAGTTTCAGCGGCATTAAATGGAGTGATAGAACAGTTGTCAATTTCAGATGAACATAGGAGATGTGATCATAGCATATGATGAATGTTTAAGTTAAAATATTTTTACAGAGGATGCATTGCCGCTAATCCCCACTAAAATGCTCTCCTTCACTCTGCCCACCTCTTCCTGAAGCAGTCCTAGGAGTACTCTTCCGTGGTGTCTGGACCGAGCAGACGCAGAGTGCAGTGAGGGCGGCTGCCAAGCCTCGCACAGCGGCAGGCCCTTTAGGTGCACTGCTGTGCTGCGTCCTCGGCCACCTTAGTCACTGACTGTGGACTCCTCACTTTTCCCCAAAGTCAAAATGACTGTGAAAGGAAAACGTTCTGAATCAGTCTAGGACATCATGGCTGTGACACCTACAGATGACAGGGGACTTCGAAACTGTTGAAGGACGCGGGTAAATCTGCTAGAAGGGGGGATTTTTTTTTTTTTTTAAGTTTATTTTATTTGCTTAAACCACATTTATTTGTTTGTGGTATGGCCGGCTCAGCCTTCCCTGGGGGTGGGGGGCGGCACAGCATGTGGTGCCTGAGATCGAGCCGCGGTTTCCGACGCACACGCTTTAGACCGCTGAGCCATCTCACCAGCCCCAAGGGGGGATATTTTTAGCAGTCACAATCTTTGTTGTTGTTTTTGTGGAACTCGGGATTGAACTCAGATCCTTACGCTTGCCAGGCAAGCACTTATTCTACTGAGCTGTCTCCCCAGCTCCCAACACAATCATTTTTGATTGCACTTTATATATTTAGATAAATGAAAGTATAGCGTTTGCAGTGGTTTATGTTTTTGATAAAAATATAGATATTAACCTGAAGACTCAGGTAGGTAGCCCCCTACAAAACTTTCTTTCTTTTTTTTTTTTTTTAAAAGGATGAGGATTTTTGGGCGCAGGGATGGGGGAGGTCGGCTGGCTCAGGCTGCCTTAAGGGTGGGTGTAGGGATCGAACTGTCATCCCCTGTGCCTGACAGGGATTGCCAGTGCAGGTGCTTAAACCAGTGAGCTAACCCAAAAGCCCCCCTCCTCCCCAAAAAAACCCTTTTGGGTAAGACTGCTTGATAGTATTGTAAAGGATATTGAGATTATGAAGCAGTAATTTCTGCCCTCAAGTAGCTCTTGATTGAGTGGTGAAGTAGGGGCTATCAGCATAGTTTGGTTAAAATGAAGTGTGCATTGTATCATGATATTTTGCTTTTTTTTTTTTTTTTTTTAAACTTTATTTATGTTATGGCCAGCTCAGCCTGCCCTGGGGATGGGGCTGGTGCAGCATGTAATGTTTGGGATAGAACCGTGGTCCCTGCCGGCGCTTTAGAATGCTGAACTGTCTTGCCAGCCCTGATATTTTGCTTCTTAATGTGGACAGCGTGCTCAGTGCTGTACCATGTGTGTTAAATGCTCGAATAGTGACTTGGCTGTATGCCTGGTGTCGTGTTAGCTACTGTGCAGGATAGAGAGGGAATATATGTTTAAAAAAATGGATAGGAAAAGTGCCCGCTGCAGTTATCACTGATAAGTAGTAGAGCTTTCTTACTTTGTCTATCTCCCAGGATCATAGGCTGACAGGCAGGGTGCACTAATTCTTGTCCCAAGACTACCATGTGCCATGTGCCATTCTAGTTTCCTTATATAAGAAAAGCTTATGGGTCTGGGGATGTAGCTTATGCAGATTTGATCCCCAGCACTGTATGTGGTTTTTGTACCTCTGAAATTTGGAGTCCATCAGTTGAGTTCATCAGTTTCTGTACAGTAAATTAGTTTTATAGCTAGAGGTGTGTACTTTGGGAGACAGATACCAAAATAATGGAGCAGGCTGTTTAATATAATGTGTGAAGAATAGGGTAGTACTTAAATATTTGCAGATCTGAAGAGTGATTAAGACTGTGTTACTCTATTTATATTAAGTCTGTGGATCTCATCATTGTCCTTTTTATTGAGGAAAACAAAATGGGAGGAGTAGGAGAAGAAAGGAAAGGGGAAGGAGGGAAGAGGAAGAGAGACAAAAGGAGAGAAGCAGGGAGAAGGGAAAGAGAACTTAGAGAATTAGAATAATTAAAATTCCAAGTTTAGCTGCCTGCTAGTGCCTTTAGTGAAAGCCACATTTTTACATTGTTCTAGCAGAATAGGAAAATGGCATATAGATTGCAGACAGCTGCAGGCTTTAGTTTTTATAGGTCAGAGATGGAAACTAATAGGGCAATTATGGTTCGCTCTTGTCATGAACTTGGCCTGTTAGCTTCTTTATGGAGCTCAAGTGAAACTCTGGAGTAGTTCCACCAGAATGGCTTTCTTGGGGGCTTGTGTGGCTTACATTATGAAACTGATACTCCTGTAGTACAAGAATAACTACAGACCAGTGTGGAGTCAGGAGGCAGTGGGGCGGGTGCCACCTGCAGCTCTGATGCTTGGCGGTCCCTTGGCTGGTGGATGGGAGCTTTTACCGTCAGCAAACAGATTTGGTTATATATTGACAAGCCTTCTCTAAACAGTTTTTGCAGTGGTAGACTTTGCTTCTGTTTGGACCTTTGGAGGCTAAGAGCAATGAAATGAGCAAAATTAGTATGTGGCAATTTAACTTTACAACAGTGATCTGTTTAACCAGTCTTGAGCTTCTGTGTTTGGTCTTGAGACCAGTTTCCATTGTGTTAGGCCAAGAAAGGTAACTGAATAAATTCTGTGGCTGATTGTCAGACATCACTGTCATTTGTTAGTGTCGGTATTAGATGGTTTGCCTGGCTTTCCTTCTTTATCTCGAAACTTAGGTTGGCCCCTAACGTATTCTGTTGTGGTTTAGAGTGCTAGGAATTGAACTCAGAGCCTTCTCTGTGGCAAACGTTTATTGTTCCATCAAAACACATTCCTAGTCAGGACATTAAAGTTTTAAACTTTTTGTTTTAATTGACAAAAAATTTAGAATGAAGAATGCCATCTCTAAAATCAGCAGGCTTGGTGCTTTTTGATGCCAAGGAGGGAAACACTATTTCCTGCCTGAATATGTTCTATTTTTCTATCATTACATCTCTAACTCAGCAGTTTGCTTTTTGTTTAGTTGTATGTCTTAGCTTGCCTGAATGAGTCATAATTAAAATTTAGTCACTGGGACTCAGTCTTGTCTAAGCAAGAATTACAGTGTAGAGATACTATGCCTTGTTATGTGTAGAATTAAAATGGCATATATAGGTCTGCTATGATTGCCAAAATAAGTTTTTATAAACACTAAACTCCTCTATAAGGCTGGGCCTGCGGCTTAGCTCAGTTGTTTAAGCCCCTGCTTGGGCAAACACATTCAGTCGCAGGGGACAGGGTTCGATCCCCAGCTCCATAAGCTTTGCCAACAGACCTTTAAGGCAGTCTGAGCCAGGCAAAAAAACTCCCAGAATTTTAGTGGGTTTATCACCTACTCTCTAGAAAAAATGTAGAAAGTGAAAATAAAGAGGTAAGAAAAATTTTATTTTAATTTTGCAATTAGAGAATTCTTTTTATCTACTTACATTTCTTTATATCTATTATATAATATAAAAATAAAATGGTAAATAAAAATGATCCCTTAAAATGATTCAAGAAATAGAACAGTTTTATTTATTTGTTTTTTGTCTTTTTGGCCCAGGATTGTACTATGCAGCTCAGGCTGCCCTTTAGTTCACTTTGCAGCCCAAGCTGGACTGAAACTCCCATGATTTTCCTGCTCAGCCTCCCAAGTGCTGGGATTATCAGCGAGCGCCACCAGGCCTGGTTGGACATGTGACTTCTGATCCATCTCAATAATTCATATTGCTAATTTTGCCATGGTCACTTGCTATATATATTTTATTGAGCTAGAGCTATTGTCCTATGAAAGTAGCCGTCAAGTCAATTAAATATAAATTAAGAATTTATGTGCCACTAAGCACATAACCTAATTATATTGCACTAAATGCTTAAGTTACAAAGCTCAATAAAACATTATTTATAGTATAATTTTCTTCACTCAAGATTTGGGATTATAAGATGAACTGAAGTTTAGAACCAGAGAAAGTGTAAATTAGATTTGGAGGCCAAGATATGGTTGAATAGTTCCTCACCAGCTCTTTAGCTAAGCAGCTCAGGTCAGTGTTCATCCTGAGGAAGTAAGCTTCGTCATGTTCAAGCTCTCCGTGCGGGATGGTTGCTATCTGTGTACAGTTGGATTATGAAGAGCTCAGTCACTTGTGTAAACTGCCACAAAATTGTCATATGCAGTTTTATAATGATAGTGCCTTTGCTCTTTGATTATATGAGTCCAATATTAGATGACCTACTTATTTTTAGATAAATTGTAGTATTTTTAAAAGGTTTTTATTGAGACCTCACAGCAGTCTTAGAACTGAACTTTCACTATAAAAATGATAGTTTTTTGTTTACATAATGAAGTACAGATTTTAATGCTGACGAGGAAGAAGTAGAAGAGAATTGGTATGGACTTGCCTGTTTCCTTTCCTTTTAGTGTTACCTTCGCCTTATCCTTGATCTCCAGAATTGTTTTATGGCACCGTGGGAGTTCAAGTAGGGTGCCCTTTACTGTCTCAAAAACCGCTCTACTTCTCCATTTTAGAAGGTTAAGGAAACTGACCAAAAAATAATTTGTACTTTGAGCTGAGCAGGGTGGCGCATGCCTGTAGCCCCAGCCCTCAGGTGGCTGAGGCAGGATTGCCATGAATTGGAGGCTTGCCTAGGCTACATAGTGAAATGTTGTCTCAAATAGGATCCCCCTCTCCCCACAAAAAAGTTGTAATTTGAATATAGAGGCTGTTTTGGGAGTACTTGTGGGCATACAGTATCTAAGTTTGAAAGAAAAAGTATGAGATTTAATGTTCTAAAGTGTATATAAATATAGCTTCTGACAGTAGCTTTTGATTTTATTGGCTCAACAGATATTATTGTTGCACAATACGTAATCTTCCACGATGGTAGCTAATGAGATACAAAACTACATAATTGCAGCAATATTTATTTTCCTTATAGAATTTGGCGGCTACTAAGTAAACAATTTTTAAAATTTATCTTAATTAGCGTACTTATGTGCCATCCTTGAATGAGTCTTATATTTCTCTTCATATTTTTAGTTGAACAGAGAATGATATTAATTATTTTAAGCAAGCGATTCATTCCGGCGTTTCAGCCATTTGGCTTTCCTTAATGAGGATGGTTACACGTATTCAAGTAAGATCCAACTCTGAAATGCTTACTGAAAACATTGTTAGTCAGTATGGAGGAAATACTGAAAGGTAAACAGTTCTGGGTTGTTTAAAGTTTATCCCCGTTGCTTTTACTTGTCCTTATTTGTGCTAGCTTTGCAAGTACTGCTGGTTGCGATGTTGGTACTTTGGCAAAAGCCTGTGCTGGGTCTCAAGAACTTCAAATGCCAGGTACTAATTTCTTTCTTTCTCTGTTTTTTTCTTTGTTTTTAAGACAGGATCACAATGTAGTGCGTAATTCAGACTGGCCTTGACCTCACTATGCAGCCAAGGTTGGCCTCGAATATGGACGTGAGCTATGATGACCTGCTCTAACTTCTAAAAATCAGACACAAGTAGATGCGCAGCAAGACGCTCTGTAGTGATGAAGTCCTTGTGTTTTCTTTCATAGCCTGTAAATAGATTTGTTAGTATATTTTCACATTTTAGCTAGTATAGTCACGACAGATCAAATGAGAGCATGAGCTAAGATAATTTGAGCAGGGTGTGTGCATTCACCAAAGTGGACCAATAAAGGGAAAATTTCATGTAAGTGGTACCATAAAGAATAGAAAATGGTAAATTGAAAAGAAAAAGATAAAACAAAATAGGCGAAGGCAGATGTGCTGCACCAGTCTCTTTTTGATCAGTAAGGAAAATTCTTTTATAAAATCTTGGAGCTGGTTTGGACAAGGAAGTCAATTGTATCAGCAGAGTAGACTGGAAAGTTTGGTTTTCAAGTAGAAAACTAATTATTCAATGCATTGGATTTCTTTAGGGTTTTTCCCCTCTTTTCCACTGAGGATGAAACAAAATGAGACTTCCACAGTTGTCTGTGATCTTTGAAAAATCTCTTTGAAAAAGGTTATGGAGAGCTGTATGACACCTCCTCTCTCCTTGCATATGGGCATCACACTTTCCCCACTTCCCCTCAGTGTTTAAATATATGTTCCAGGAGGAAAAGCTTTTTTTAAAAAAATAATTAAGTTTAGGAGCTTATGAGGTAAATGATATATTTCTCTACCATAGGATCTTAGATGTCTTAAAATACCATTGTGGGGAAAAAACAAAAACAAAACCCAGACAACAACCCACAAAGAACTCAGATCCACCCAGGGGTAGGTGAGTCGGGCATGTAGTTTTCTAAAATGTGTTTGGCGGGCATACAGCTTGAGTAAAGCTGGTGCTGCGGCTGGCTGCGTGAGCTGCCGTGCTTACCCCCAGCGCCCCTGCTGTGCTTCAGAGGGCTTCTCTTCCTGCTACTTTCCTCAAGTAGCATTTTTCTATTTTCTTGTTTCCATCTGTGTTTTCCACTTGGGAGAATATTAATGTCTGCACATGACTAAAAATATAAAGTTCTAGAGATATAATGTACAAGAGGAAGGCAACCTACAGTTCCTGTGTTTCACTCTGTATTTTTGTTAGGAGAGTAGATTTACAGGTACTCTTGGTGAAATGGAAGGTTGAAGGGCTGGGGAGAGAGCTCAGTGGCATAAGTGCCTGCCTGGCAAGAACAAGGTCCTGAGTTTGATACCCAGTACTGCAAAAAAAAAAAAAGAAAGGAAGGTTGGGACAGGTGAGTATGTGAAATGATGGATATGTTAATTTCTTTGAATATACTATTTCACGATGTGTAATTATCAAAGTATTTTGATGTATTTTATTTATTTTTTAATACTTTTTAAACTGTCTGTCTGTCCATCCATCCATCCATCCTATGGCTGGCTCAGCCTGCCCAGGAGCAGGGCTGGCGCAGCATGTGGTGCCAGAGATTGAACCACGGTCCCTGTGGTTGCCTAAGCTTGCCTAAGCAGGTGCTTTTGACTGCTGAGCTAGCTCGCTGGCCTTATGTTGATATATTTTAAATATTCCTTAAATATATATAAGAAAAATGATGGTCATGGTATTTATATCTTAATTCGTTATTTGGATCATCTGGTTTAAGTTGCCCCTAATCTCTTCTGCATTGCTAAATGTGTTCACCCCCACTCCTCTGTGCTAATTCTTCTCCTGCCCTTTGTTTCTTTACTATCCACCAGTATGTATTCTGTATTTGCAATATCTTCTTCTTTTTTTTTTTTGCAGAACCGGGGATCAAACTCAGGACCTTGCTCTTGCCAGGCAGGCACTTGTGCTCCTGAGTTATCTCCCCAGCCCCTTTCATTTTCATATTATAGTCCTGCTCAGGGGACCTCATCCTGAAATTCTCCCTAATTTGTATGTCAAAAGTACATCTTTTAGCATGCCTCAGCACATCTGTAGTATTATTTAGTCACCGGTAGTGCTGTTTGCAGATTGGCTTGTGATAATTTCACACACGTCGAAGATTCAGAAGAGAGAATACCATGCCGTATTACTCATAGTTCCTAGCTTAACTGTTGCCTCACACAGAGTAATGATACTGGCTAACATTTGTTTACTAAGTTCCAGGCACCGTTCTAAGTGGTTTACAGATCTTGCTGGTAAGAAGTAGCAAACTTAGCAGGGTCATATAGGAAGTAGGTGATGGAGCCAGTATTTGAACCTAGCTAACAACCTTCTACTCTTTACTAGTATGTAGTACTGCTCCCTGGAAGATGTGCTTGTTTTTTTTTTTGCAATACTAGGGATTGGACCTTGAGCTTACCAGGCAGGTGCCCATTAGGGTGCTGAGCTATCTCCCCTGTCAGTTGCGCTTAATATCTGAATGGATGAATGCTCATACAAAGCTCTGGAAAAGAGGCCATCAGCTGTGATTTAAGGTTGCAAGGCATCCCCTCCTGATATTCAAAGCTGACATTGATCTAGCGATGTAATAGGTTCTCAGTAAGAACAGTTAGTTCAGGAGGGTTGCAGGAATGGTAGGTGAGCGTGTAGAGATGTGCTTAGCTGTATTTCACCCATCACAGCGCTTAAAGCTGTTGCTGTCTTTATTGAAGGAATATGGTGGGGCCAGACTTGTGAGTCATATAGACCTGGTTGGGCATTTTACATTCACTTGCTACAAGTTTGAAAAAAATTTCATAATTATTCTGCACTCCACTCAATAATACTATTTCTTTACTGTTTGTGAAATTAAAGAAGATCATTATGTGGCTGGATGTAGTTGCACTTGTGTAAACCCAGCATTCAAGAAGCTGCTGCAGGAAGAACACTGTGAGTTAGAGGCCAACCCAGGCTGCATAATGAGTTCAAGGCCAATTTGGAATGTGTAGTGAGACCTTGTCTCAAAAAATTTTAAAAAAGAACTGGGGAGATGGGGAGATAGCTCAGTGACATAAGTGCCTGCCTGGCAAGTGCAAGGTCCCCATCATTACATGCCATGCTGCCCAAAACCAGGCATGATGGTGCATGCCTGTAATCCCAACACTAGGGAGGTTGAGGCAAGAGGATTCCTACAAGTCTGAACTAAGTAGCGAGACTCTGTATTAAAAAAGAAAAAAAAAGAAGAATCACTTAAAGCCCTTAGTAACACATGTACTGGTCGTTTTTTTTTTTTGGCAGTACCGGGGATTGAACTCAGGACCCTAAGCTTGCCAGGCAAGCACTTATGCTACTGAACTATCTCCCAGGCCCCTCACTATGTATTTTAGGCTGACCTTGAACTCACTTTGTGGCCCAACCTGGCCACAAACTCACAGCAATCCTCCTGCCTCAGCCTTAGGAGTGATGACATTACAGGAATGTGCCATTAAGCTGGACTATCTCGTTTTTTTTTTTTGTTTTTTTTTTTAAAAAAACCCATGCCCTTTGATCTTTAAAGTTTAATCAGCTAAAATATTAAAAATATATTTTGATTTTCTTTTTCTTCCATAGTACTTTCTTTTCTAATGTAGGGAAGATGGTAGTCAAATAATTCAGTTTATTCTCTATTCCTGAACAGATAAATGAACGCTAGATTGGGAACGCCAATGCTAACATTTTCCTATTCAGTCAGTGACACTGTCCGCAAGTAAGGCTGGCTATGTTATTCAACTTGTGGCTGTAGTCATTGAGAACGGTTATTGCCAGGGTTTTCATTACCACTTTGGATAAGCACTCATGTCTTGCTATGTTTGTAATGTTTTGAAATAATTAAAAATGGTTTATTTTTATTTATAAAATTTTAATTAATTAATTTTGTATTATGGTCAGCTCATCTTGCCTTGGGGGTGGGGCTGGTGCAGCTTGTGTTGCTGGGGATCGAACCGCGGTCCCTGTAGTTGCCTAAGCCTTCCTAAGCAGGTGCTTTAGACCACTGAACCATCTTGCCGGCCCCTGAAAATCGTTTTTTAATGGAAAGAAGTATCACTGAGGGATCCCAGCCCTTGGAAGGCTGAGGTAGGAGGATTGTTTCGAGTTGAGACCAGCCTGAGCTACAGAGTGAGTTCAAGACCAGCCTGAACTGCATATGGAGACCCTATCTGAAAAAGACCAAAAAAACCCAAAACAAAACAACTCTAAATTAAAACACTATCTGAATTAAATTATGAGACCAGAAGACGTATCTTGGGATGCGCAGCTAAGGTTTGTTTATGTTGTGCTATATATGCTAGAGTCATCACTTTTATTAGCAAACTGGTTCAGACAGACTTGGTCGTCCCTTGCTGCGAATCTTTTCTCACTGTTGAGCTTAGTTTTTTATGTTTGTAGGAAAGATATAGATATCCTTTAATTTGCAATTTTTTTTTTTTTTTAAATTGTGCCATTTCTCGAGCACACTTTCAAGTCAGGCTCTGTTCTGTGCTGAGAATTCCTCTAAGTTCCAGTGTGGGCCAAGGCAATTCTGGGTCTGAGAGTTCCTGCGTGAATGTGGGGTACAGCCCTTTGAAGACCTTTAGCTTTGAGTCCTCTCTAGAGAAGAAATATGAGATTATTAGCTAAGAGAAGAGTCATGCAAATAAAGAATCTGCTAGTTCGTTCTTGGCTAAAGCCACGGATGTGTTGATTTGGCCATAAATCATTACATTTGGTTTTCTGCGATTTTTTTTTTTTTTGAGACAGGGTCTCTATGCAGTTCAGGCTGGCCTTGAACTCACTTTTGTAGCCCAGGCTGGTCTCGAACTTGCACTGATCTTCCCGCCTCAGCCTCCCAGGTGCTGGGATTACAGGCCTGCGCCACCACACCCAGCTCTGCACAATTTTATTTGAGTGGTTCTTTGGTTGAGTGGATTCAGATGAGGCTGAGAAAACACTAAGATGGTGCTTGCAAGAGGAGAGAAGGTTGTCCTTAGGGCAAGGTAGGTCAGTCAGCGTACACAGTCCCCAGGCAGGATACTTCTGCTTTTAAAAATAGAGTCTGATACGTAAATTAACATACGTGGGGTAAATGGTTCTGGCGAAGAACTGTTTCTTTTGACTCAGGAATAACACAAAACAGTTCTTTGCCCCAGAACACAACAAAAAAGAAACATCAGAACTTTCCAAAACTTTTGATGTGGTATGATTTTGTGATTTCTTGATGTATTCAGCGTTGGAAAAACCATGTGAAAAATTCAGATGAAAGATGTTTAGCATAGGTATTAACTTGTTTCTTGGCAGGGAAACCAGCCTTTGAGTCACTGGCTGTGTGGTTGTTCTGTTGAATATAAGCTGTACCGTGGCTCACGAACTTAATTCTTCCCACAGTTCTGCTTGCAAACCACGTTGGTCACAAACCATATCAGAGTCATTGGTGAAGTTCAGTATTGACCTTTTGGGGAAATTTGATTTGGATTGTGACCAGAATCATGGAAAGTTAAGAACTTGTAAACTGAGGAGCCTCTTTTGCCCTTTCTGTGTCTCTTTCCTGCCCCACCATCTCTCTCCCTTCCTCCCTCTCCCTTCCTCCCGCTCCCTTCCTCCCTCTCTCTCCCTCTCTCCCTCCCTCCCTCCCTCCCTTGCAAGATTTCTCTACATCTAGGGTAATTACCCCACTTACAGAAGAGGCAAATTCAAGCTAGTCATTGTTTTGTTTAGCCAGAATTTGCATTTACAGCTGCTGCTCCTAAGCTGAGTCACTGAGATTTGTTTTACTCTGTTTAGGTCTTGATTCTTGGTTACTTTATTGTTTGGAAGTGGCAGGAACCAGAAATTGCCGTATATTTTCCCATATTATTAATATTTGTTCTATAATGCTGATAAAAGGTGTCAGATTCACACTTTTCGGAAAGTCAGTACCAGGACAGGAGTGTAACCCTGTCCTGCTGTCCCTTATCCTAAATCCTACCACTCATACCTGACAGACCGCTTTGAAGCTCTTTCTCAGCTTATTCTGGCTCATGCTGATCATTCCCTCCTTTGAACTCAGATAGCCTAATTGTCTCTGAATCATGTAGTCATTAATCTTGATTTGCTTTATGATATCTCTGTGGTTGGCTTTTACTGTTCATGTAAACTGCTTGAGGGCAAAGGCTGTTGTGTGTTATATAGTGACTCTTGATTTTTCCCTAGATTGATCTTGGAAAGTTTTTGTTGCTTTTTATTTTTTGGTGGTGTGGGGAACAAACCCAGGACCTTGCACATGCTAGACAAGCGCTATACCTCTGAGCTATATCCCCAGCCCCAGCTCCCCCCAGCTCCAGCTTCTTAATTAGCAGGAGGACTCCTTATTAACATTCCTAAGAACTGAAATCTTCTAAGTTTCCAGGCCGTGCTCCTTTGTGTCTGGCCTTGATAGATGTGCTGTGCTCTTCTTCCCTGTGGTCCCTGCCCCCGACAGAGACAGCCGAGATTCTCAGTACAGACAGGCACCACAGTTGTCTTTGGTTAAGAGGGGTTTTTTTTGCCTGCTCAGGCTGCCTTAAGGGTAGGTCTGGTGCTGCATGTGGAGCTGGGGATGAAATCACGTTCCTGTGTATCTGATGGGGTTTGCCAGAGGGGTCGCTTTAAATAACTGAGCTACCAGGCAAGCCCCTGACCAGTTTCCTTTGATGCGTACCTTAAGTAGTTTCTTAGGAAGAAATAACAATATTCTTTATTTAAGCTTAACTTCTACCATTAAGTATTTCTAAAAATGGCAACAAACATTATACAGTAGTTAGTCATGGGACCAGGTAAATATGCAAAATGTAAGATCTTGCATGATAATCATTAGTATTCAAGACACATTCAAATTTTGCTGTAGCTGTGCTGTAACATTAGAAGTGAAGGACTTGATTGGTGCAGTGTTGCGTTTCCTTTGAGTGTGTGTTGGAATTAAACCTGGACCTTGCACATGCTAAGTACATGCTTTACCACTTAACTGCACCTCCCGGTCCAAAAAGATTTTTTTTTTTTTTTTAAATTAGGACTTTCAAATAGCTTCAAGGCTATGGGTATAGTTTGGAGGCAGAGCACAACCCCCGAAGTCGCAATTATGAGCATCCCAATTTTCATGTGAATCATTTTGTCTTCCACTGTCCTATTGGAAACTATTTTGCTAGTCATTTCATGTATTTGTCTTCCTGGCTTTGATTTGGTGACATCTGTCAGTTCTGGAGAAACTGACAATCATGTTAACATAAACTGACTGACAGACCACAGCGGTGGGGAGTGCGAGGTGGACGGTGGGTGCTGGTGGCTGCACACCCGTAGACACACCTGTGATCGCAGCACCTGGGAGGGAGAGGTAAGGCCAGCCTCAACCATCTCATCTCAAAAAACAAGTAACAAAATTGTTATGGGATAATTACAATAAATATTCTTATTTTTACTGGAGGAAAAATGTCTAAAACTAAGGAGCTATTCTGAGGTCCCCCCCATCCTGAGTTCTTGAAGAGGGCTTATTTATTTTTTGTGTTTGGGGTCTCTCTCCCTCCTAGATCGGACTCATAGTGATCCTCCTCTTTACAGCCTCCCAAGAGCTAGGATTACAGGCATGATACCACTCCCAGTCCCAATCGCGTCTCAATGCACCCACCCCAAGCGCCAGCACAGCAGGCTTGGGGATTGAACCTTTGGCCCCTGCGCTTTAATCTGTTGAGCTATTTCGCTGGCCTGAAGAAGGTGTATTTAGATTTTCAATGTCTTTCCTCTTTGACATATTACAGAGAAAATACAAACTTTGAGTTATTTCCTATTAAAAAATCTTTCCTATCAAGATTATTAACTTTTTTTTTTTTTTTTTTCTTAAGACAGGGTCTCACTATGTAATACAGGCTGGCTTTGAACTTGTTTATGTAGCCCAATCTGACCTCAAACTCATGGCTATCCTCCTGCTTCAGCCTCCCAATTGCTATGATTACAGGTGTGTACCACCATCCCCAGCTTGTCTGTCTGTCTGTCTGTCTGTCTGTCTGTCTGTCTCTGTCTGTCCGTCCGTCCGTCCGTCTGTCCGTCCCATCCCGTCCCCTTCCCCACTATATTATTCAAGTTGGTTTTGAACTCATTAGGTAGTCCAGGCTGGCTTCCAATTTGGGATATTCCAGCCTCAATTTCCTGAGTACTAAGAGTACAGGAATTCGTCACTGCACCTGGCTGCATTAGTTATTGTTTTGTTTCATAGTGACTAGATCTTACTGTGAAGTTCAGGTTGGCCTCCAGTTTGTAATCCTTCTGCCTCAGCCTCTCTAGATCAGGGATTTCAGGTGTGCACTATCAGTTCTGGTCTGTATTGATTTTTAAGACATTTCTCTGAGAGCTTTGACTACTGTAAGTATAATGAAAGTGTGACTTGTCTTATGTGTCTACAGCCACGTGGGCCCTCTATATCTTTTTAGAAACCTGTGAGCTGTCCCTGTATCATTCATATATCTGCATTTCCTTTCATTATGGTTAACTTTTTTCTTTGAGTCATTGATTGATTGATTGATTGATTGATTGTCTTTTTGAGAAAGGATCTCACAGGCTGGCCTTGAGCTCACTTTTGTAACCCAGGCTAGTCTCGAACTCACATCGATCCTCCTGCCTCAGCCTCCCACGTACAGGTGTGTGCCACTACGCCCGGCTCTTTGAGCCATTTAAAATTATTTCATGACACAATATCTCAACTTTAAGGAAAACACAAGATATCTATCTTCCTATATTTAAATATTTAAATATTTATTTATTTGGTACAGGGTCTCACTGTGCAGCTTGGACTCATAGTGATCCTTCTGTCTCAGCCTTCCCAGCACTGGGATTACAGGCTTACATCACCATACCTAATTTTAGGGTCCTCATGGTGCCCCCAGACTTCCAGGGCTGGGCACGGCATGTTTTACCAAGATCAAACCCAGTTTCTTGCGCTTAGATCACTGAGCTATCTCCCCAGCCCAATAAGTTATATTTATTATGTTATTATAAGAAATTTTACCTAGTTTAACATTGTTTAAAACAATTTTTTTTTTTTCATTGTTTTTTTTTAGGGAAGGGTCTGTAGGGTGATCAGGGGCTCACTACTTGATTGGCCTCGGGACTCATAGTGATCCCCTTGTTTACAGCTCTCCAAGAGCTATTGTTACAGGCGTGCGCCTCGAGGCCCAGTCTTTCAGCCTGCCCCGGGGCAGGGCCAGCACAGCACAGGCACAGCTCCGCAGGCAGGTGCTTTGATCTGCTCAGCTACTTGGCTGGCCCCGAAATAATTTATTTCTATCTTATTGCAAAAGAAAGGATCTCAGGTTTTCGCAAAGTGCACATCTATGCTATGCATGCTAGTGATTTATTTAGTCGTGCACTGGAGATTAAACCCAGGGCTTTTGCCCTGATCTATCCCTTGTCCTTTCTGTTTTTTTTTTTTTAAGGTAGTGTCTTGCTAAATTGCCAGGCTTGACTCAAATTTACAATCTTCCTTTGTAAGCCTCTCTTAAATGCTAGGATTACAGGCTTAGTTTTTAATAAAAAATGTAAATTATGCCAATATTTAGTTTCTATTTTTATTTTAATTTTACACTGTTCTTTGCTATTTCTGTTATCTCACTGAAAAGAATTCTCTTATGTGCCACTTTCGCATTTCTTTAGTATTTTGCTTGTGTTTCTTTTTTTGTACCAGGAATTGAACTCAGAACCTTGCACTTGCCAGCTAGGTTCTGTGCCACTGAGCTACATCCCTGGTGCTTTTGTTATTGATATAGAGCTAAGAATAATTCATTGACCTTGTTTCAGAACTTCTTTTTGGAAATATTCTTATATAGTATCTGCAAACATAGTCACTTTCTAGCCTCTTTTTTTTAGGGAGAGGGGGGTACTTGGGATTGAACTCTGGACCTTAATGGCGCTATCTTCCTTGTCCGGTAGCCTGCTTTTTGGAGATTGAGTAGTTCACACTGTTACCTGTGATAGGTATTT
>PVKN010007970.1:0-25773 GCA_004027915.1 Capromys pilorides
GCTGATGAGGGTGATGAAATAATGACCAGCACGCTTATTTCTTGAACTGCTTCCACAGCTCTGTATTATAGCATCCTGGACTTGCAGTGCTGTCACACGAATGCTCTTTCATGGCTGCGCTGGCTTCCGCTGCCAGGGTGCAAGCTCTGGAACCGAGAACCTGAGACGCCACGCAACTCAAGTCGGCTTGCACACAGCCTAAAGCAGGCCTAGAGACAGGCGAGCCGTCCGAGAGGTACAGCTAGGGTACAGCCGCCGCCCGGACTGCGTCCCGAGCTGTGACATCACAGGACCTCTGTGACCGGGCGGAACTTCGGGGTCAACCCAGAGAAGAACGCGCTGAGCCGCCCAGGAGCCCAGGAGCCGCGCGGCGAGGCAGCCCCAGCCCTGCCCTCCTGTTGGGCGCCCTCCCGACTCTGCCTCTCGGCCCGAGTGTCACCCGGCGACTGTCCTCCGCCGGCCCCGGCCCCGGCCCCGGCCCCCAGGCGCGGAGGCGACGCGCAGTCACAGCCTACACTGCGGTGCCCCGCGCCCCCGGGCTCCGCGCGCACGGCGCGGTCCACGCTGCCGGCTCCGGGCTCCGCACCCGCGCGGTCCGCACCCGCGTGCCTGCCCTCCCCGGCGGCGGCGCGGTGAACTCGCGCCCTACTGGTGCGCCCCGCGCGCGACATAACGCGTCCCCACAGAACTGCCGCGGTCTCCGGGTCCCGTCGCGGGAGCGGGTCCGACGGGGCGGGCGGGACCGGGAGCGCGCGGGCGGAAGAGGCGCCGCGGGAGAGGGAAGTCACTGAGCGGAGAGGGAAGGGCGGGCGCTCACCCGGGGCCTCGGGCCGCTCGTCCCGCGTCGCTGGTCCCCAAGGCCCCCACAGGCGCGAGGCCGACCCCCGCAGCAGGCGCTTCCCAGTGCGCGCCGCCAGCGACTCCATGCTAGATCAGGCGGGCCGCACAGGAAGGCGCTCTGACTGGACGAAGGGCGGACCGCACCGGCCGGGGCGGGGCCTTGGGCGAGCGGGGCGGGGCCTGAGCCGCCAGACCAGGCCTGGAGGGGCAGGAGGGGGGGGCGGGAACTCGGGCGTGGGGCGGGGCCTAGCCGGGCCCGAGGGGCTGAGCCTGAGCAACCGACTGGGCCTGAGGGGCCTGACGGAGTGGGCGGGAACTCGGACGCGGGGCGGGGCATAGCAGGGCCTGAGGGGCGGGGCCTGAGCCAACGGACTGGGCCTGAGGGGCCAGAGGGGCTCGAGGGAGTGGGCAGGAACTTGGAGGAGGGGCGGGGCCTATCCGGGCCTGAGGGGCGGGGCGCGGCCTCACGGATAGGGAAGTGCAGGACCCTGAGGAACCAGGCCTGAGGGGCGGGGCCTTGGAGACTGGGCGGGGCAGGTGGCCAGCGCTGGTCGGAGCTCCAGGGAGCGGAGCGAGGGCGGGAGCGGAGGCCGCGAGGGGGCGGGGCGCAGATAATACTCTGGCGCGAAGCGTCTATGCGGACCCACCCGCCCGGCCCGGAACGGTGCGTTCCTGAGGGGCGGAGACGCCCGCAGGCCCGCGTCGCGCCCCTGCAGCCCCACTCGGGCAAGCCCGCGCGCGTCAGCCGGGGACACCCCGTCAGGACGCGCAGATCTGCCCGCGCACGGAAAAGCGCCCTTCCCGGAGCCGCCCGCAGAGGGCGCCCGGAGTTTCCCACGGGCACCCCAGGCGCCTCCACAAATCCTGGAAGGTTCCAGGACCTGAAGCCTCGGCCTGATTTCCTAAGCTGAAGTGCTTTTTCCGAGAGTTTTGTATCTTCTTGGCATTTGCTAGTATCCGGCCTCTATTAAAATGTCGCCTTTGCATCCAGCCGTGGCAGGAGCCTGCAGGTAGGCTCGTCCCCACAGCTCTCTGAGGGCCAGAGCCGCTGGCGACGAGTGCACCGTCCTGCTAACAGCGCCGTGCAGATTTGGATTTAAACTCGGCTGCGCGGGAGCGTCGGTCTCTGAGACGCCCTAGGCGCAGGTCAGCTGGCTTTCCTGGCCCCCAGGGTTCGTCCGTGGTCCCGCCCTGCACAAGTACGGAGGGGTCCTCCTGCCTCGGGCCTCTGCTCCGCGCGCTCGCGCTTCTGCTTCCCCTGGCCTCCCTCCCTCCCTCCCTGGCGTCCCCTGCGCCTTTCCCTCCGCCCGCAGCGCGGCGCCTCCCCTGTTGCTCCACCTGTACAGTCGCCTAACCTGTCGCTCTGGAAGCACAAGCAGAAGTTTCCTTCTGCACCACGCCGCAATCTAACTCTTTAAAGCCTGAGCACTTTTCCATTAAGAGGGCTACAGCGAAGTCTCTCGCGTGTGTCAGCATTACCACAGGGGAGGAAGAAGAGGGTGGGTCGGGGTACAACCGAGATGAAAGCACTGAGGCACGCACGAATCGGCCTGGTCTCTCCCATGCTGATTTAACCACTTACCAGCTTGCCCGGAGCGTTGCGCAGGGCAGCGTGTTTGTGTTCGCACTGTGCCAAGTGTCGCTCGCAGCTGTCATTTCACCAATTTTTGTATTGGATAAATTTGACATGATTGTTATTTTTACATTTCCTGTTATAAAAATTAATGAAAAATATGCGAGTGTTGGCCATCCTGTATGTAAATAATTGGACTGGTAAGTGGTTAAAAACGTAATTCCCCCCAGAAGATACCAGACCTGGATATCATGACTATAAACCCTGTTAAACAGTACTTTTTCAACTTTTTTCATTTCTGAAAACTGTCTAAAAACTCTTTAATTCCCACATTTGACCAAAAAAAAAAAAAAAAATTGCATAGCCAAATGGGAACCTAGGAATACCATCATTAGGGATTCTAATTAGAACTTAGGTTGCATTAACTCACATGCACTTACCATATAATTATTTCAGCACTATTTTTATATCCCATTGAAGGCCACAATTACAACTATATAATTACAGCCCAAAATACTCGCACCTGAAAGGTGGCTGGTTCTAGCTTTGGGATCAGTTTCCCTCAGTTCAGGGAGCACACACCACGCAGTATCACTGTGTGTGAAGTTAGAATTCCACAAAGCCGTGGAAGTCGTTGGGAGCCACAGGTAATCTGCAAGAATGGGGGTTACAGATGGGGGGAGGGTAGAGGAGTGGGAGAGGAGGGAAGCAGAGGGAAGAGAGGAAGCCTCTCTTCAGATGGGACTGCATTCCCAGCCTTAGGGTGAGTGTAGGCCTCAGGGCTTGTCCTTTCCACCCAGCTTCTACTTTCTTTTTTCAATGTATAATAGGCACGCACATGTTTAAATTTTGATACCAATTATTTGTAATCTAAAACTGATGAGGAATATTTGTAGTATAATAAAAGCTTTATTTTACTGTATGACTTTCAGACTGTAATGTTAGTTTAAACATATAGCATTAAAATTCTTAAGAGATTTAGGTTAGCATTGAAATAATTTGATGTGTACTTTAAGGCCATAGAAAAATGGAACTGAAAAGTGTAAAGGAAAGGGCAAAATACTTTAAGGAGACTCTGTTGCTAGTTATTAGATGCTTTTGTTGAGGAATGCGCGTCTCCAGCTTTAGCTTGTAACTAGTAACTCGGCTGTTTGAAACTGTTCCCTCCTGTGGGGGAAACATGCACCAGGGGTTGTACGGATATGAGTGAAAGGAAGCCTGACCACAGCGATAGCCCATCTCCTAGGGGCGCGCTGGGTGGCACTGTCACATCCTGACCAGTAGGACGTTTGTCTCAGCCATGGTGCGTGAGCAGCAAGCTCTCAGTGGTGAGGGTACCTGAGAAGGGGCCTGTCCTCCTTCCCACAGTGTGTAGATTCTGCATTCCCCATTTTCCCAAATCCAGTGCTGCTTAGGACAGGTGCTAATGAGGCCTGGCGAGTCAGCTGAAGGCGGTTGGCAGAAAGGAAGAGAGGGAGTGGGGTGTGCACAGGTGCCCTTTAGGTGATCCAGGACCGGCCCCACAGCTTTGATTTTAAAAAAGAATCCTGCAAGCATGGCTTCCTTCTGCTGCTGATCTGCTATTCCTCCTGGCCTCCTAGGAAGCAGCAGGCACCATGGTACAGCTGTATTCAGAGCCCCAGGCTCTGCTGCCTTCAGGCTTGAAGGAGTTTGAAGATCCCCAGCCACTTCTCCATACAGAAGCAGGGTGCGCCCACCCCACCTGGGCACCCCACTGAGTCAACAGCCTTTCTGAACAACAGCACAAGGAGTGGGTGGCAGCCACTTTGCCCATCCTCCTGGTTTTCTAGCAGTCAGGAAGGAAGGAGTAGGGACGAGATTCCTAAAATACAGAGCAGTTGACCACAGCATCTTGAGCTGTCCGATGCAGCCAGCTGGTCCTGCTAACTCACTGTGTGATAGAGTCACACATGGATGTGTGTTTTTGCTCATTAAATACACATCAGGTGGGAACATGAGACTGCCCTCCCCAAATCCTTCCCTCACTGCAGACCAAGTCACCTTAAACCCACAGATCTAGTTACTGCCTTGCCTTTACTTTAAAAATGTACCGCGTTCACAGCAGCACTTCCTGTCAATAATGACCTGTTGTGGCAATTTCTTATTATGAAGTGCAAATTTTCCAACAAACCCAGAGATCCTGATTGCAGACGTTCAGGATGAGGGAAGACTCAGGAAGCTGCATTTTTCACTTATGGGTTAACTTCCAAGCCACCTTGCATCTTGCATATTCATTCATGACCTTTTTTTTTTTTTTTTTTTTTCTTAGTAAGAGTCTACAGGATCTCAGGGTCTCGCTACATAGATTGAACTCATAGTGATCTGCCTGTGTCCAGCCTCCCAAAGAGCTGAGATTACAGGTGCACCTCACCACGCCCAGTCTCAATTGCCATCGCAATCACCATCTCGGCACACCCAGGAGGATCAAACCCTGGCTTCTGGGCTCTGCCCAAGCAGGCACTTTCATCCACTGACCTATCTGGCCAGCCCTTCAGCTATTTGCCTGGTCCTCTGACCTCTTAAAGTATGTGTGAATTAGTTCTGCCACACACGGAGCAGAAGTCATGTACACATTTTCCATTCAAGAGGCAAAGAACAGCCAAGTCTTCTTCTCTGAATGTTCTGTGCCATGAAACTGATGCAGGAGCCTCCCCCAGCCTGACCCCCAGGACCTGTGTGGACTGGAGCCTCTGCCCCAACCTCAGGCAGACAAGCAGTATGGGCAAGAAACACAACCACAAATAAACACTTATTCCTACAAGTCCCTGAGGTTCAGGGGTCCATTCTGGACAGCAACATAAATCTGCCTTACTCTGCAAGACATAAGGCTTTATGAATGCTTGGGTTGCATTTTAACTATAAGGCCATCTGATTTATGTTGACAGGTTAATACATTTATTTTTCATCTCCTGCCATGTCTATATGCTCAAGCATACTGCGAGGTTGTAAAACTTTTTATCTTTTATGTTTTGATATAATAAAACCAGAAACCCACAAATAACCAAAGCAAAATGAGCGGCATGGCAAGGGAACAAAGCTAAGAAGAGTCCCTTTATGGGGCACCTCAGTGTAAAGGCTAGGGCTTTCAATGAGCCCAATGCAATAAGTGCCTTCAAAATCAAAAAGTACAAATTTGAACTTGTAAAGCATGTCTATGCTCATAAAGTGTCATTTAAAAAACTGATCTTATCTAGAAGCATAGTAGAAAAAAATGAATTGCTGTTAGACCTATGGAGAAAAATATCTCAATTCATCTTGGCAGTGCCAGAGAGCAGAGGCCGCCTGCATGCTAGGCATGAGCGCTGCCACTGAGCTACATATGTCTCCAGTCCTATGACTGGTCTCCTATGATGCCCTTAACAAATTAGCGAGAGGGCCAACCAGATAGCTGAGTGGACTAAAGTGCCAGCTTAGGCAAGTGCAGGGACCAACCTTTAATCCCTGGGATGCTGTTCTGGCCCTGCCCCCGCCCCTGAGGAATGCTGGACTGTGAATGAGACTGAGCATGGTGGCATGCGCCTGTAATCCCAGCCCTTGGGAAGCTGAAAAACAGGATCACTCTATGTAGTCCAGTCTATGTAGTGAGACCCTGCAGAACCTGTACTAAATACATAACAACAACAAACAGATTAGCAGCAACCTTAAGACCTGAGGGAGAACTACGCACCAGCTAGTTCAGCCTGTCCTTTGTATAGATGAACACTAGCAAAGGCCCGGGAAGTAAAGGGAATCTCTGAAGCCACACACTGGGATAAGAGCAGAGCCAGTAGTACACAGGCCTCCCAATGGAAGCAAAACTCGCCTCTGTTTTACTCAAGCAATAAGTTGTTGTGCTTTTAATTCACCCAAGCATTTTAAAAAGTGGCTTGATCAGTGTCCCATACAGGGTTTTCTAACTGGGGAGTCCAGATCAAACCCTAGACTGAGATTTAGCCTCATCATGTGGGAAGTGGGAGCAGTGTTTCAGAGTTCACCTGGCTGCGAGGGGATGTGGCTCACATAAGGCCTTAGGCCATGTTCTTCCTCCTCGAATGAATAAACACAGATTTATGATGCCAGATTTGAACATGCTGTTCTGGACCACGGAGCAGCAAGCGGTGGCCCGTGGATTGGATATGGGCTGTTACCTGCTTTTGTAAACTTGGCTTTCCTGGACCATGGTCGTATCCTATTGTTTATGTACAGTGCTACCTATGGCTGCTTGGGGGCCACAGCAGGTGTGATGGGGGCCTTGGACTAAGCAACCTAAAATGCCATGAGGTAAGCTTCACAGCTTTTGTCAGAAAACTTCTACTGGCTCTTCTAGACTGATGAGACTGTTTTGAAACTACTCTTGAATCTTTCATCAATAGTGTCACTCAATGATCCTTCATACTGTGCCAATCACAACTTTGCCTTAATTCAAGTCATCCACAAAAATATTTAATGACCCAGCCAAGGAGACCCTGTAGCACCATGCAAGAATACCTTCAAGGTGGGCGATGATTTCTTCTCTCTGGACACAATCACCTGCAGAGGATGGGAGTCACTCTGTGGTACCATTTCCCAGCTCCCAGTTCTCAACCCTGCCACCTGTTCATTAGAGGTCTTTCTAATACACAGAAGATGACGAGATGCAGAATCTAAATGTTCACTATTTTCCCCTTCCAAGGAACTTCAAGCCTATATTTTCTGTATGCTTCAACCCTATTTCATTTTTTCTACCTTAGCTTATTCATCCAGCAGTTTTCTGCAAGATCTTCCTCCAACTAGCCCAAGAATGTTCAGCTGTCATTAAAGCTGATTCTTCTTCCTGGGAACACAGGGACGCTTTATTTTTCAGCTTTTTAATCAAGGATGTCCAAAAGACTGGTGCAACCCTCACTCTGTAACATGGCCTTTTGAAATCTTTTTTCATAGTTTTACATTTTACTTTTTGTGGCCTGATTGATGGCCCCTTCCTGATACTGTTTCTTTTAAGAACTAAGCTGAGAAAAAATCTCTTCAGATCATGTTGGTTTCTTCTCATTTTGCTATCAAATGTATTCTAGAGGTTTTTGTCTGAGCTTGGATATCTTAGGTGCTGCCATTTCTCATGCAGGCCTTACTTCTAGTCTTTAAAATTAGGCTCGACTATCTTACAGATTTACTGTCTGCCTCTCCCTACTGTCATTCAATGAAAACGGGCTTATCGCTGTTGAGCAACTGGCCTGGGACACAGTGGGCACCCAAATATTATATTTGTTGAATGAATGAAAGAAGACATCAGACTGGGTATGGTGGAACATGTCTATAATCCCAGCGCTTGGGAGGCTGAAAACTGGAGGATCACAACAAGTCCGATCTGTGTGGTGAGACCCTGTAGACCCTGTCCTAAAATACATGAAAAAATAAATTTAAAAAAATCATTATCCATTTTCTTCTAAATGTGGCCCCAACCCCCTTCTCAACCACCAAGAATCAGATGGAATTAAACTAAACTTATTCTGCCTCTTCATTATTACAGTATCAATTATTACATGATACTGTTCTCTCCAAGGGTAGATTTTAGCCTTGGAGCCTAAAGGTGACCATGTTTAGGTCACTTTTCAGGCTTTCTAAAATCCCAGTGCTCATACTACATCCAGATCCATGATCTTTGGGTTTGTTTTTGGCCTATGACACAAATATCCAGAGAAACGCTTCCCTGGTGACTTCACTGTTCAGTGTACGAGGTTGCGAATCACAGAAAGGTTCACACACACACACACACACACACACACACACACACGCACACAGCAAGGTTCCTTGCCAGTTCCATCATAGCTCATGATGCTCATGAAAATGTAGTCTGTAGACCAGAAAAGACTGACACTATGCTTTGCGAGCTCACCGGGTGAGAACAAGACTGCATGTTGGTTGTTTGCTGTCACGGGCACTGTGCTACACATTTTCCATATATTATTTCATTTCAGCTTCACATCTGTACTAGGAGGGAGGTGAAGTAGCTCTCTGTGCAGGCCTGGAGGCCTGGGGGTTTCACAGTGGAGACAGTCAAGCACATCAACCTCTCAAGTGTCTTGCTCTTTAGCTCGCTGATATACCCAGCACAGAGGTTTCCTCCAGCCAGGGGTGATTTGGTACCCCACCTTAGCAGGGTTTCCAGATAAACAGGAACCATAGTATTCACATACAAAGTGAGCAAACAATAACTAGATATCATGTGGTGGACTACATAGTTACATTGAACTCAACAGAGGGTGCAAAACTAAGAAAAGAGCATTGTACAGAACTGTCCCCATTATCTATCTATCTATCTATCTATCTATCTATCTATCTATCTATCTATCAATCTATCATCTATCTATCTATCTATATATATCTATATATATCTATATATATCTATCTATCTATATATATATATATCTTCCATCACCCTAAGGCTCTAGATGAGTCCTTAACATCTCAACCCGTAGAGCAATCACAGTCCGATGTGGGAAACTGCTTGCTTACGAAGCAGGAGAGTTTCTGGAGCAGTTTGTGCTGGCCAGTGACTCATTTCATAACTTCAAGACACCCAGGCTCATCTGCAGCAGCTCAGTGTCCACCTCTGGGGGTGTTGGCTGTCTCTCAGCCTTTGAGAACTGGGCTCAGGTTTGTGTAGGATGGAACCAGAAACTATAAACATTGCCACCAACACCACAACTGGAGTTGCAAAAGAGCCTGATGTTTAGTAGCTTGTGGGATTCTCTTGAACCCCTGCTTTTGCAGAAAGAAAACACCAGTGAGGTTTACATGGAATGTAGGCCATTGAGGATTTACAGGGTGCTGAAAGGGATGCCTTTCTGGACAGGAAGCGCACCTCAGCTTCCAGGGTTCTGAGTGACCGCACCAATCAAAGCCGCTTGTCTTCAGGCAATGAGCACAGAGCCTCATCAGAATGAGATCAGCACACAATGCCCAATTAAGTGCTTGCCTGACTGAGCAGGTAACTTCACAAGTCCACCATCAGGTGTGACCCTGAACTCCAGTGACAGATCACTTAGCTCAAGTGGAGCTGACCCCCAGAGCTGTCATCAGACATCACACTGGCTAGGGTTAGGTCATAGCTAATGAGAGCGCTGAGGCTGGCATCTGGTTTATTCACAAAGCACAAAACCTGCCACAGAGCCATTTCTGATAAAGAGAGCTTCATACAAATTTTGTCTTCTGGCCTTTACCAGGACTCCATCTACAATTGCTCAACAGCAATGAATTTGTCCTATTTTTAAACTTTATTTATTTATTTATGTTATGACTGGCTCAGCCTGCCCTGGGGGGGGGGGATGGGGCTGACATAGCATGTGGTGATGGGATTGAACTGCGGACCTGTGATTGCCTAAGCTTGCCTAAACAGGCACTTTAGACAGCTGAGCTATCTCGCTGGCCCCCTGTCCTTTTTTTTTTTTTGTTTCAGGACTAGGGTTTGAACTCATGACTTTGTATTTGCCAGGCAGGCACTTGTGCCATGGAGCTCTCTCCCCAGCTCCCTGTGCTATTTTTAAAAATGATTTGAAGAAAGATTTTTCTCATGTCCCATTAAATGATTTAACACTTATTTGGATAAATTTTCTTTCTTACAGTTATTAATAAAATACTTGAGGCATTAGCTCATTTCATTCAATCATTAAGCAAAGTTTATGAAAAGTTCTATCATGCACAGAAGTAGCAGAATAGAATGGCTGATCACACATATCCAATGGTTTCCAAGATTTTGTCACATTTACATTATTGAATGCTCATTCCTTTGTTGAAATATTTTAAAGCAAATTACAAATATTCTACTTCAACATCAATGTCTGAATTTTAAAGATTTAGACATTCACCCCAAACCACTGGGTGTCATTATCATATTAATACAATTTGCACTTATCTCTTGGTAGAACCTATGAACTCCTCCTTGAGTATATTTTCTCCACTGGCCAAAGAGTCTGTAGTTGATTTGTTGAATCACATCTCAAACAAGGCCTGTATATTATAGTGAGGTAAGTTTCTGGTCATCTGGTGCTTCTCAAACTTAAGATGCAAATACTGGGGATTCAACTGCCTGAATAGAGGCAGAGCCATGTGGGAGCTACTCTGAGAAAATCAGCTAAAAATCCAGGTAATTGGAAGAATAGGAGGTACACAGAGTCTGACGCCAAAACCAAACTGAAGTAAGAGACTTGGAGATCAAAATACAAAGAAATCAGGTTAGGATCCTAAGATCCAGTAAGGCCTGGCATGTATTGAATGGGTGACACCCTCCCAGTGGGTGCTTATGTGGCTGGACCTCAAGAGAGCTGCGCTTGGAGGGACATGATCCTAGAGAAAGGCTCACTGGTGCTCTGTTGTACTTGGTTTTTTTTTTTGTTCTATTTTGTTTGATTTTGCTTGGTCTGTTGGCTGCAGGCCAGTGAAGAGGAAATGGGTCCATATCATGGTGCTATCCCATGCTCTGGACTTATAGGTTTGATTGCATGTGATATTATTTAACTTATTCCTCCTGTTTCATCACTTTCTATAAATGATTTTAACTTTAAGGACCTGTGTAGTTTTAAGCTCACCTTCTTTCTATGAATATCTTCATGGGTCCTGTGATTCAGTGAACTGGCCAACCTACAAAGCTCTTTTCTGTGTGTCTGTGGTAGCTGGTGTTACAGAGCAGGCTCTAGAGCAAATTTCTAAGACTCGACTTTGCCTCAGGCACTTATGACTTACATTACCTTAAACTAGTTACTCATGTTTCCCTAAACTTCAGGTTCCTGTCTGTGAAATGGGAGTGGTAATAGTATGTATGCTGTTTTTATTGTTTTGATTTTATCATCTTTTTACTCCAGGTGAAGCATTTTATTTGCTAGGGCCTGTTCAGCCCTACATTTCTTTTTGTACTGGCTATAGCGTTTTTCTTCTTCCATGTGGTGTATACCACAAAGCTAGGCAAACCCTAGCAATGAGCAGATGGTAAGTTTTCTAGGACTTCCTTTCTATATTTTCACTGTTTTTTCAAGTTATAATGACTCATAAAGCTTTCAAATAAGGTCTTTTTTATCTTATGTCCAATCTTCCAAGTACATCTTTAAAAAGAGTGTTAGCTCTTGGTAGTTCATGTAACAATTTAAGTAATAAGATCATACAGTGTAATCACCTGAGTTGGTACAGAACAGAAGCTTGTTGTTCATATGAAATGTGTATGAATTACATGGTCATTCTGTGCATCACCAAGAATAAACTTTTGTGATGACGAAGGAAATTTTGAGACAAAAGCTTCAAGAGCTTACTGGAGTTGAGTTTGTAGATCTCTGCTGTTTCCTTATCTTTCTGTAATAGGCCTCTGCAGCTTGGAGAAAATCCCCCCAAGTAGATGTGGTATTCTAGGAAATCAAGGGCACTTTGAAGGAAGCCAAAGACAACCCAAACAGCACATTGGAGACTGGACATTGGAGATTTTTTCATGACTGATTTTAAGAAGCAGGTAATTTGTGTGGATATAAAGTCTTGAATTATAAGTTGCAGCCATGACTTTAAATTATTCCTTCCCTCCTCATAACTTCCAGAGTAACTTCTAGTCAGCTTTCACAATGAGCAAGTGCTGGTCAGATCACTGGAGCCAAAATAAATTAGGCGAGAAGTCCAACACTGTTCCTCACTGTGCCCTTTCTTCTTTTCCTCTGAGTCCAATTTCTTAAGATGCTTTTCCAACAGGGAAAAGCACTTGTGACAGAGAAATAGTCTCCTAACTTAATGATATGGAGAATAAAATATCAAGGGAGAATTAGCAAGGAGCACTTAGACCTTAGCAAAATAAATGAAGGAATATTTTTGAAAATCAGTTCCTTGAAGAGTTACTTGTAAGACAGCCATATAGCAGCCAAAGAAGAGAGCAGCACTACTGCAATGGCTGTGGCACTCTTTGTTATTATGACGTTTGGGGGACCATGATACTCACATATGAAGTGAGCGAAGAATAACTAGAAATCATGTGATGGACTACATAGTTACATTGAACTCAACAGAGGGTACAAAATTTTAAGAAAAGAGCATTGTATAGAAGTGTCCCTATCTATCTATCTATCTATCTATCTTCCATCTAATACACTATGTATCTGCCTGTCTGTCTTTTGGTCTGTCTGTTCATTGATTTGTCACACCGGAACAAGAATCAAGATGAACTCAGAATAAGCAAAACCCACCTACCATTAGAACATAGAGCATTTTATTTGACAATTTATTTTATTTTTAGGCATTTGGTTTGATTTAATGTTGAATAATTGATTAAAAGACCAACATAAACAGGAGTTAGAATGTAATTATCTATAAGCAAACCAAATAACACTTCAAAAATATATGAAAACCTTAGGCTGAAGAGATTTCCCAAAGTTCGTGTATATAAAATCTAAAGACACAGAAAATGCTTTCATAATTAATCACTTAGGTGTCAGATTGCATTGCAAAGCTAATTATATATACAACACCAGAAAGCAAAAATATGCCTTTGGGCCCAAAGCATTTTTGGAGGAAGGAGGTGCTGGGAAAACTGGTTATCTATGTGCAGAAGATTGAAAGTGGCCCCTCAGTCCTTACCATATGCAAAGTTACAATAAAAATGTATCAAAGATCTGTTAAAACAGAAACATTAAACTACAGAAAGATAAAACACTTGAAGACACAAGCATAGGAAAGGATTTTCTAAACAGAACTTCACACAAGAAATAGCAAGCATCAAGAAATGGTATTAGGGGGCCGGCAAGATGGTTCAGTGGTCTAAAGCGCCTGCTTGAGAAAGCTCAGGCAACTGTAGGGACTGCGGTTCAATCCCCGGCACCACATGCTGCGCCAGCCCCACCACCAGGGCAGGCTGAGCCAGCCATAAAATAAATAAAGAAGCAAGCAAACAAACAAACAAAAAACCCTTTACAAAAAAAAAGAAAGAAAGAAATGGCTTTAGGTTAGAGCAAAAGCCCCTGGACAGCAAAAGAGTCAGCAGAGCGAAGAGCCAACCTGGAGGGGAGACAACTGCCAGCTTCTCCTCCCACAGAGCATAAAGTGCAGAGAACTCAAAGAAAATGAAATCCCCTCAACTTCAAGAGCCAGCCAAGGAGTGGACAGAGTAATGAACACTTCACAGAGGAAGAAATACAAATGGTTAACTCATATAGGAAAAATATTTAGCATTCTGCCAGAGGAGAACTACTATTCAAACAGTGTTAACATTCCATCTTACTCCAGAAAGACTGTAAGCATTAGCAAGTGAAATACAAGTGCTGGCGTTGCTGTGGTAAAGAACCCTCCTTCATGGTCGTCTGAAATGCAAACTAGTACCACCATTGTGGAAGTCAGTATGGGGACCTCTCAGAGAACGGAACTGGAAATTCTTTATGACCAGCCATCTCCCTGCTACCTAGCAAGAGCTTAAAACATCACGCTAGAATCATATACGCATACCAGTGTGTATAGCTGCAAAGTCATAATAGCTAAACCCTGGAAGCAGCTTGGATACCCATTAGTAGACAATTGGGTAAAGACAACGTGGTATCTATGTAATGGAATACTACTTGGCTATAGAAAATGACAAATTTGATGTATTTGTACGAAAATGGCTACACTGAAAAACACAATGTTGAATGAAATGAACCAGACACACTAGTGTGGTACCTCATTTGAGTGAGGGAAAACCCAAAGAGAACAATAATGGATGGACAGAAAGGGATAAGGGGATGGATCTCTTGCAAGAGGGAAGTGCACCAAGGGAGCAAGGGCAAGGAGGAGGGGAAGGGGAAATGAGAGGGACAGAGATGAGCCACAAATGGGACCTCGGAGCCCAATTCATGCAAACAGTTGTGCCATATCATGAGCCAAGGCAAATAACAACGAGGAGGAAGCAAAGAGGGATGGTACTGGAGGGGGAGGGGAAAGTGAAGGAAGAGGGAGGGGTACTGGACCAGGAGGGGAAAGTGAAGGATGGGGGAGGGTGTCCTAGAGGGGGAGGGGAAGGTGAGGAATGGGGAAGGGGAATAAAAGAGAAAGAAGCTGTGCTACGCACATGCATCCCTGAGATGACCGCAAATGCCATGCGCTGCAGAATGTACTCATAAAAAAATTTAAAATTTGCCTTTGTAGCACACATGAAGAAAACTATTTCCTCCTCAACCCTTTTATTAAAACTTGAAGGTATGTAACAGGATCGAGTCACATTTTCTTCACTCTAAATTTTCTAGTAAACATGTCTCTGTAATTTGGATTTAAGTGTAGGAAACATCAATAACATTTTCTCAGAGAGTATAGACATATTTTTGTCTTCTTGATGGGGATACAAGCTAAAAGGTTCCCAGGACCTCTGATTGTCCTGTACTTTCCAAGCTAAACATTTAGTGTATCTTTCAGCACCATCTCCTAATGAAGAGCAGAGCAGCACAGAGCCTGAGGCACGGCATTTCCTTAGCACACTGCGCCAAGCCTCCACAATGGGATTTCTCTACCACAAATTTACTGGCTCTCCCAGCTCTGTGTTCCCCAAGTCCATCTGTGCTGACCACCACTGGATATTCAGCTGTTCATGTCTCATTATGGTCTTTATGACATGCTCTAGCTCATTACTTACACATAGAAGCCAGTCAATAAATATTTGTTGAAGAAATAAATACAAACATGTTTAAGTGGCTATTAAATGCTCTCAACCTACATTTATATGCATAGACTATTTTACCTTTTCAATTAAATTTATGACTACTTGAAAATTAAAAGCACACAAATATTTTGGTAAGCTTTTGTTCCCCGCCCCCCCAGCACCCTGTAGCTGATAATGTGAAAAGGAACTGTAGACTGTACAAGGGTGACTGTTTCTGAAACATGCCATTCACCTTCTGAACCTGCTTCCTGGGCACCCTGGAGACCCCAGGTATCAGCATCCCCTCCAGAACAGTGGTGAGATTTGAGGAACCCATAGGCTATTGTTAAAGTAGATGTCTCTACACCCATTTTTATTTCTGTCTCAGTTAATTTTCTCTCATTGCTAGAAGAAAATACCCAGCACTCCAAATTAAGGAAGGAGAGGTTTATCTAGCTCATAGTCAGTGGAAGTTTCAGTCCATACACAGCTGGCTTCAAGGCAGAATGGCACATGGAGGAGAGCAACCATTCATGGCAGCAGTGGAAAACAGCAAAGAGCAAAGGGCGGAGCAGCAGCTGCAGCTCCTAGCAAGCCTCTCTCCCCTCCTTACATTTGTAGGTAGATTATCCATCCCAGGACAAGTGTAGCACTCACACCGATAGTCCCAGCATTGGATCATGAATCAATCACAAACTTTAGAAGCCACCCCAGTGACTGCATGAGGCTTTGGGGAGACCACTAGACACAAAGAGTTGCCAAAGTCCTAACAGTTTTAGCATTGATGCAAAGTGCAATTCCCAAGGCTCCTCCAAGATCTAAAGCAAACTCTTAGCTGTGGGCCCCTGTACAAGTGAAAAAGTTGAACACTTCTAACATTTAAGGGCGCAAGATAAACATTACCATTCCAAAAGGTACACACAGAGAACCTTTTGGTGGCCCTGTAGCTCCATGTGAAATATCTGAAGCAATCTGTGACAAATTGTAAGCTCTATGTATCTCCACCTCTATGTCCCTTTTGGTGGTAGCTCCCATGGCTTCTCTCTTAGGCCAGCTTTGCTACTTTCTTGCAGCTTTTCTTAGATGATCTATGTTCTTGGCTTTTCCAAACTTCTGGAGTTTCTACTACACATTAGCTTCTCACTCTCTGCTTCACACACTGCCCATCCAAGGGCCCACTGCCTGCCCTCCCAGGCCTTCTGTAATCTAGGTGGAAGCCTTCCTAACCTCAGAACTCTTGCATTCTGCCTGCACCTAAAACCAACACCATGTGGATGATGCCAAGATCTGCAACCAGCTGGAGCAATAGCCAGGCTTTCCTCTCTCTTGGCTGTAAGGGCTGAGTCCCTGGATTACTGAGCACTTTGGCCCTGATTCCCAGGAACAAATTCTCTATGCTGCCATCATTCTGGAACATGGTGCTCTGCAGTTTTTTTCCCAAGCAAGTCTTTCATTTCTGCAGTTTTCAGGCTGCAGAAGGAGGAGACCTGCTGCCTCCTGTGATGGTCTCAGGCCATGTTTTCCATTCTCATTTGTTTTGTGCAATGGAGATCCTCTCAGCTCTGTCTTAGCATTCCACAGCTTAATTGCAGCTTCCTTTCTGGCCAAACTCACAAAATAAGTCTGATTAAAAGCCCCAACAATAGCCAACAACTGCCTCAACATTTGACTGCCATGAAATTTCTTTTGCAAGATTAATCAGTTTTCCATGCTTAATCTCAGCCTTAGGCAAAGTCTCTGGACATGAGCAAAATGCAGACAAACTTTATGCAAGCCGTAACGCACATCATCTGGAGTCCAGCAACTAATGCAGCACTTCTCCTGAGAAGAAACCTCCCCAGCATGGTCTTTACAGTCAGGATTTATATCAGCCTTCTGCTCTTCCTTGCTCTGACCAGAATTTCCCATAAAGAATGGTGAAAAGTGTTCCAGGGCTCCTCTTTCAGGCGACATCTCCAGACATTTCCTGTCTCTTCCCACAAGCCCATAATCTACATGTTCAGGTTTAGCCCCAGCAACAATCTCACTTCTCAGTACCAAATTCTGTCTCAGTTACTTTTATCTCATTAAGGAAGGAAATTAAGGAAAGAAAGCTTATTTATCTCACAGTTAGTGGTGGTTTCAGTCCATACTCAGCTGGTTCCAAGGCAGAGTAGCATATAGCAGAGTGTAGCAGCTCATGGCCCCCAAAAACAGAAAAGAGCAAAGGGAGAAGCAACAGTTGAGGCAGCTAGCAATCCTCTCTGCCCCCCTCCCCATTCCCCATAATATTTGTAGGCTAATTATCTAGCCCAGGGCAAGTGTAGTGCTCACACCCATAATCCCAGCATTGGATCATTAATCAATCACAAACTCTAGAAGCCATCCCAGTGACTATGTGAGGATTTTGCGGGACAAGTAGATACAAACCATAATAATCTCCATCATGCAAATGCGAAAACTAAGGAAATGCAAGAAGGAATACCTCAGAAGGGCCAGCAATTTTCATGGCACACACAGTGTCAGGGGTGACTCTTCCTCCTGCTTTTCAAGCCCTGGCTCCCACTCTCTCTTTGACCTCCCTATTCCTTCCACTGAGCCAGGGTCTGCCATGATCAGCCCCAGTTTCTCCTCCTCTGACAGCATCTGTGCCTAGCAGGGCTCCCTTGCCTCTCCCCGGGCCCTCTGTGTTCATGGCTACAAGATTCTGAGTCCTGGAATTAGAAGAGTGTTGGGAATTGGAAAACCAAAGGCTGTGTTTTTCTAATTCTACACATAAAATAATTCAAGCAGCTATGTAGATATGTAATACAAAATTGGCTCATTAAGATTTGATCTCTGAGTCTATGTTGGGCACCCCCTAGCACCCCATACAAGGTCTTCTCTACCTTCCTCTCTTCCTGGCTTCTGTGCTACCACCTCCTCCCCAGCTCCAGTTAGGATCTTCATAACCTCTACGTGTGCCTATCCCTTCTGTGTACCTACAGGTAACAAAAGCAACCAGACTCCCAGAACAACCCAAGCACCACAAAGTACACCAGGCCATGGCTTAGAACCTAGGATGACACAAATGGCTCCTGGCACAGCACCCATTCTTGGGCCTCAGTTTCCCTAGCTGAGACAGAAGGTGGGGTTCCCATTGTACAGGTCCTTTAAGGTTCCGAGTGTCTGTGAGCTGGCCTTGTTCACACCTAACCATTTCATGTGGGGAAAGTGGCAGTGTGCTGGTCCACTGCGGTGGCCCACTAGGGTGGCCCACTGGGTACCCTGGCTGGGTTGCCCTCTCCCCATGGCAAGAGGAGCACAAGAAAGCAAGGTGTGTGACATTCTAGGAGCCATCATTGCATTCAGAGAGGCTCTCCTTTGTGAAGAATGGGACTGTCATTCACAGGGAGGTGTAGGGATCTGTTGGTCTTACTGCAAACGGTTTAACCCCAGGGAGACACGGTGGTAGGAATGAGAAGGATAGACAAGACAAAAAGCTGGGCTAGGCGGTTGCCAGTCTGCCTGATGGGCAAGACTAACGCAATGCACACAAAACAATCCTTTATTTTATTTACACTTCTGCAAAGTTCGCATCACATGACACAAGGCTGTCCAGTGACCAATAGCTGGCCTGAACCAGATAGGATGTTTTTCTCAACAGGATGTTTTTCTCAGCACTGGGGTAGCTTGCCTGCTCTAGGAATGGAGGCCCAGTCCCACCTACACATTTGATCGATTTCCTGGCTTCCTGTGGCTCCCAAGAGGGAGGCCACACTGACACCTGTGAGTGTGCTACTGTACCAACCCAATCTCAGGCCTGAGCATCGTGGGTCTCACCTAGGGATGGAGGGTCCTGCCACACGAGGTTTTAGGACAAATAAGTTATTATGATAATGTCTCTTTTTTTCAGCAGGGTTATGATGAAAAATCAATATTCATGTGTGTTTTCCATGACAGCATGTTTCTGTGGTCTCTGCTGTAGAAGACAGGATCAGCATGTCGGTTTTGGGGTTTTCGTAAAATATTACCTGACGGTCAAAAGTACAGACGTATTTATGAGCTTTCGCCTTTGGTACGAAGCATCCAAGAACAGCACATGGACCTTGACCATAGCCACCCGCGGTCCGCTCTGCCACCCTCATCCATTTTTGCCTCATGGCCCAGGGACCATGACAGAGTTCTCCTCCTGGAAGGCTCTCTGATTCACCGGGGACCATGTGCTTATCGGGTGACCTGCCCATAAGCTCCCAGATGTCAGGGCTTAGGAGCATTTCCTCATTTTCTAGCCTCTCAGAGTTGCTGTGAATGTAAGTATGACAGTGTTTTCAAAATAGCAAGTAAGGTATCGGAGAACCAGCAAGACATACATGAGTTTCGGCAAACTCGCCACCAGGCATAACTAAAGGAGGGGTTCCACGTTACTGTGCTATGGATAATCCCCTCTTCTCTCCTCAAGCCAGTCTCTTTCTCACCTGGCAAGAACATTTTCACATTTAATGGAGGGAAAAGAAGGAAGTAAAAGAAGGAGCGCGCCTCTTTTGTGTGAGTCTGGCTGTGTTCTTGCACATGGACCCTGTGCGGCACTAGTTGGAGGTTAGGGCCAGTTCACATTTGATGCAAGCAAGAGGCCAGTGGTGGAGGAAGAGTGTAGGGATCCGTTGGTCTTACTGCAAATGGTTTAACCCCAGGGAGACACAGAGGTAGGAATGAGAAAGATAGAAAAGAAGACGAATAGCTGGGCTAGGTGGTCCTCAGTCTGCCTGATGGGCAAGACTAACTCAACTCACACAAAAAGGATCCTTTATTTGTACTTTTGCAAAGTTTATATCACATGACACAAGGTTGCTTAGCAACTAATAGTTGGCCTAAACCAGACAGGATGTTTTTCTCAGCACTGGGGTAGCTTGTTTGCTTTAGGCACTGAGGCCCAGTCCCACCTACACACTTGATCCATTTCCTGGTAGAAGAGCGAGGCCCATACAACTCAGACACTGAGTTGGCAGCAACCAGTGGTGGCTCTGGGAACCTCAGAGATGCACGACTGGTGCACACTGGGCTGTCAGACACGGGCAATAGTCAGGGCACAGTGAGGTGGGTGGCAATGCAGAAGAGGCCAGTAGGGAGGACCTGCGTGCAGAGGCAGGGTCCAGGAAGGGATCCGGCCTCTTACCTTGGTGGTTGAGGTAGCAAAGAAAAAGGTCACTTTCCAGAGACTGTAGGTATTATGGCACTATAATTTTTAATGAATATTTAATCAACTAGAATTGCATACCAGGCAATGTGCCAGGCAGTGGGTTAATCTATAAGAGCATCAGTTTGGAGTTGGGCAGACAAAACTACAACCTGACGTCTAGCTAGAGGAGCGGCCTTGGACAATGCCCTGACCTTTCCAAGTTTGTTTTTATTTTGATATTTTTTTCATTTTATTTAAAGAATGGAGTTTCTAAAAACATCCATATCTCACAGGGTTTCGTGGAGACCACAGAGGACAGATAAGCACCCTTTCTAGCCCTGGGTGCCTTGTCAGAAGAACATTACTTATTAAGCGCCCAAGCCCATTTTCTTATTGAACTCTTGTAAAAATGTAGTGAGCAGCACCCCTGACATCAGTGTGAAAAGGACAGAGGGCCCAGGAGACGCTGGAATGCAGGTGACAAACCATGCAAGACTGCACGCCGTGGCAGGGAGTGCGGACCGCAGGACGCAGGCAGTGGGGGATCTTCTCAGGAGACAGAGGCCTAAAGCCTGGACTTAGGAAGGTCACCACGATGGCGGTGTGGTGATCAGTTTAGGGAGGGCTGGACCCATAGAAACCGCTCTGTGGACCTGCAGATTGGAGCTCTCTGAATGCAGCACTGCAGCCTTTAGGAGAAGAGCCTGGAGGAACTGCTGGGCCTCGACCACCCGCCCTGCGCTCCACCTGCCACGGCAAACACTTGCCACGTGGCACGAGGCTTTAATCATCTTGGAAAAGACAGCAATCAGCTGCTTGCTGCACATGGGAGAGCTGCATGGCATCTTCATATGCTGAGCTGCTGCCCTCCCTAGTCTACCATGTGGGTTCAAGAGCAGCTAATCACAGCTGGCAGAAGAGTCACTAGACACACCTGGACCCACCTTGCCCTTCCACTCTGCAGGAGCTGGGCTTTCCTGTGTCCCTTCCTATCTTCCAGCATGAGTCAGCATGGAGACTCTCAATAGCAAAATACACAATGAGAAAGAGCAAGAGGGAGGGACCTGGAAAGCCCGCTGACGGTGCTGGTTGTGGATCGCACAGGGCTGGGCCCCAGCTCACATCTGCGCAGGGGCTAGGGGCGGCGCACACAAGGGGGAGCCCGGTTTTCTCAGCGTCACCTTCTCCCGCGCCAGCTCCATCAGCTGTGCTGATGAAGACCTGGCTCGCCACCGCCACCCCGGTTTCAGTCATCTGCCTACACCTCTGTGCATTTTGAGATTCGTGTTGCTGCTGACCTCAGAGAATGATCTGGAGCAGCGTCAAGGCGACAGAAGACGGGGGTTAAGTACGTCGGGTTTTATAGGAATTGGAATTCTAAAATGACACAAAAAATATGTGTGGGTTCTTTTAAATTCTTGAAACACATTAAAATCATGATTCATTAAAAATGCTAATTATATAATTTAAGAATGGTTTGAAATATTGAAAGAAGTAAGTTGTAAGCATACTGAGGAGTTTGTGAAGTATTAAATGTAAATAGTGTGTTTGAAACTGAGTGGAAGATTAACCATGATGAATAGTGAACATAAGATACTTTTTGACAGTTTAGTTACTTGTGGGGAATCAGATTCCCTGTGTGGCGCCCAGCAAGGTCCTTAGGGCTCCACAAGCAACTCATGTTCCACTGAGTTTCCTTGTCTATGAAGGAGGTGTTGGCTGCATAGGCACGGCGGTCCTGGAGGACTTTAGGCGAGACAAGGACATAGGCCTGGGTGTGCGTGATGACGCCATGCACAGAAAATTTGATTTGTTCTGACTACAAATGGTAGCCAGCTTGTCCTGGGCCACGGAGCTGTGGCTCAGGCTCAGCGGAGCACACGGCCTGCCCCTGGCTGTGCACAGCTGTCCTGCACGGGCTTCTCCTGCTGGAGCTGTGCTGGGGGATGTGGGGGCACGCTCCGCTCTTGGATTTCAGCCTAAGGGTTCCCTCACTGTCCAGGCCCATGGCACCGTCCCCTCCCCCAGCAGCCACCATGCTCTGTCCTTGCACCCTGGCTGGGTGTCATGTTGCTTATTTACAGATGTTGGGCCTGCGCTCTTCCCACAGGTCCTGAGAAGGACAGTCTGGCCCTGAGCTGGCCTGCCCTGTCTGAGGTTCGGGTGGCCTTCAGGAAGTGCGGTGACCCTGCCAAGCCAGGGAAGCAGCCAGGCTGAGCCTGAGAAACACACGCTGCAGCCCAGGGAAAACGCGCTATGAAATACTCCTTGCTAAGTGAGACACTGGCCAAGAGTGTGGGACAGTGAGAGAATCTGGAAAGGAGAATTCTTTACTAGCACCCTGCAACCCGAATCCTGTGAAGAAGCAGATGGCAATCACCTGGAAGAAACGAACTTGGGATGTCCCAGGGGTCGCACGTGGGTGACCCAGGATGGCCTGGATGGGTTCCACTCCATGCATCCTCTGGGAAGGAGCCTGCCTGTCATGTGTCCTGCTCTGTCCTATAGCATGTGTGACGTGACTTCAATGTCCTCGCTGCAGTTAGCCCCACCCTCAGGGCAGCGAGGCCCTGGCAGCCCCTCTCCCGGCCACACACTCCTGCCTCGCCTTCCAAGCCCATTTCTCTCTCCTGAGTCCACCTTTGCCTGCCCCCTGCTAGGACCTGCCTGCCCCTAATTCACTGACCAGGGCCTGCGCTCAGCACTCTGTAGAGACAGTCTCAGTTACGGTGCCCACCATCCCGCGGTGATGCACAAGGATACGACCCCATCGATGTCCCTCGGGGCTCACTGCACTTGTCTCACAAATCTACAGTCCAAGGCCTCAGAGCATAAATAGCACACATTAAAAACAGTTGTTCATTTTAGGGTTTTCCTATGTTAACTTTTTGGCATTGTACACGTTTCTTTACTATTACCATATAAAAACATCTCAGCTCTTCTTTGAAAGCATTTTTTAAAGCAAGGAGTACAAAGCCTTCACTGAACCCAACTGGGCATTACGTAGGGAACTCTGGATTTTTCCATTTAGCTAGGAGGAAAGCACATTGAAAACAATCCTGTGTAAACTGTAGGCTGCTTTTATTCTCAAATGAATCTACTCATCATTTAAAAGGTGCTTTGCATTGTCAGAGAATCGGAGCACAGCTTCTGGTGCCCTGGATGTGAATCCCCAGTCTGGTACCTAATTGGCTTTTAACCTTGGGTAAGTTTCTTATTCCTTCTGTTCCCTCTTCCACTGTGAAACGGAGGCCACGATTCCGCCTAACAGACAGCACTGCTCTGAGGCGGGACTTGGTGCAGTCACGGCGGATGCGCCCTGCACTAGGCTTGCTCTTGGCACACGTGTGTGAGAAGAAAACACAAGGGTTCCTTCCATGTGGAGCGTGCACTCCAGGAACAGTGTTCAATTTGCACATGCATGGGTATGTGAGGGATGAGAGCCCAGGTAGAGCAGACAGAGGATCTGGGAAGGGAGCCTGCCTGGAGCAGGCCAGGGAGCTGGAGACGGCTGTGGTGGGGTGCAATGAGGAGGGATCGGTGGGAAACGGGAAATGGGTGGAGGTGTGGGGGTGTGCACATGTGTGTGTGTGTGCATGCACATGGCCATCAGTTCGGACCGTGGGCTGGCACTCAGTTGCAGAGATCCAGGGGGTGCTAAAGGTTGGGCGCGGCTTAGCACCTACAGCTGTTTCCTGGAACCTATGCATGGTGTGGAACATAGGCAGCTGGGCGGTGTGGCTGTGGGACACCTCCCAGGGACCACGCTGCGCCAATCTGGCAGATCCGAATCTGTGTGCAAATCCAGCCCCAGAGCGGGCTCCGTGTGCTGAGACAAAGGGTTCAAAGATGCCGCTACTGTCTCCGGTCTATATGATGGGAAAGTGGCCTTCTCAGATGGAGGTGTTAGTACTCCTTACTGTGGACATCGTGCACTATTGTGCTAACTCACGAATTACTGGGTGGTGTTGTGTTGATGAGTTATAAAGCGTGCGAAGCCCTGCTGCAGCACTTAGTGTCAAGTAAACCTGATGTGTTTCTCAGCCTGAACTGGGACAGAAAGCCCGTTCAAGTCCCAGGGCATGACTGCTAATATGCTCTGGTGTCTTGGAGACAGGACCTCACTGTCTAATCCATGTTGACCTGGAGCTCCCCAAGTCACTGGCTGGCCTCAAACTTGCGATCTTCCTGCCTCAGCCTCCAGAGTACTCAGATTAGACTTTGGCCACCACCACACTTAGTATGTTATAGAGTATGAAAATGTGATAGAGGAGGGCTGGACAAATAGCTCCGTGGATTAAAGCACCTGCAAGCAGGGGCAGGGGCTGGAGTTGGATCCCCAGACCTGCCGTGCCGCCTCTGCCCCCAGGCACGCTGAGACAGCGATGGAGACTGGGCATGGTGGCATGTGCCCAAATCCTAGCTCTTGGGAGGCTGTAAACAGGAGAATCACTATGAGTCTGATCTCGTAGTGAGACCCTGAACACCCTGTAGACCCTTCCATAAAATACAGAAAAAACTGTGATAGAGGGGCAGGGGATGCAGCTCAGCGCCACAGCGCCTGCCTGGAAAGCACGAGGCCCTGACTGTTTGATTCCAGTAGGAAAAAAGAAAAAGCAGAGTCATAATTTTTGGTTGGAAACAAAGTGATTCAAAGGACATCCTGGAACACTCTCCACAGGCAGATCTATTTGGGGGGCAGACCATTTTCAAGGGTGACTAAGAATGTCCTCTCTCCAGTTCTCCTTTCCGTCTCACGTGCCTTAATGCAGCCCTTCCTTCTACTCAGAAGGGCCCCATCCTCAGAACAATGCATCCATTAAGCGTTTATTTTTTAAAAGTTCTTGTATTTTATAGTCACTGTAGCAATGGGATTTATATGGCACCAATTTAAGTACCACTGAAGTACCCAGTGTTTGGAAGCTATTATGACACTATTCTACTCTCTTTTTAAAAAAATATATTTTGTACAGGGTCTCCAGGGTCTCACTACACAGATCAGACTCATAGTGATCCTCCTGCTTT
Source organism: Capromys pilorides (assembly GCA_004027915.1). Classification (NCBI taxonomy): domain Eukaryota; kingdom Metazoa; phylum Chordata; class Mammalia; order Rodentia; family Capromyidae; genus Capromys; species Capromys pilorides. The sequence goes on from PVKN010007970.1 coordinate 25,180, forward strand.
CAGCCTCCCAAGTGCTGGGATTTTAGGTGCATGCCACCATGCCCAGTCTCAGTCTCTCTCAGTGAGTCTCCTGGGGTGGGGCTGGCACGGCATGACAGGGACTGAACCCCAGTCCCTGAGTCTGCCTAAGCAGGCGTTTTAGTCCTACTATTCTATATTTATTTTATATTGTTGAAACTATAAAAGTTAATACAAGAAAAGTATGCTAGAATTCTCAAATGCACACGGTCATCCTAACCAATTTTGATACGTTGTTTGTGTTTCTGTTCTCTAAAGGACTTTAGTTTCCAGGCAGTGGTACCTGTGTTCTTGCATGAAATTTGTTTAGAATCAGTCAGTTGTAATATGAGATTCTAAGCTGAAAACATTTGCATTCTCTCATTTGGCAGGAAGAAGGTTCTGCCTACCCAAGCAGCCACCCGAGCCAGCCGGCTGGGCTGTGAGCAGGGCGTCCTGTTCCTCCCTCAGTCGGAGCCGCAGAGCGTGGCCTTCTGGGGGCTCTGTGGCCCAGGCTGCTTTTTCCCCAGAGCACTAACTTAGCTTGCAACTCCTCCTAGGGGAGGAGGCCCTCTCAGAATGTCCGTGCAGTGAGGT